>BQNB010004406.1:0-107993 GCA_026074375.1 Tanacetum coccineum | reverse complement strand
GTAGGACCGCAAGATTTCCAAGTGTATGATTAAGCAACAAATGCAAACATCATAAAAAGTAATTACGTTTCCTAAGCTCATGACACCGAAGCTCGACATGTATGGATGCAAATATAAATTTGCCAACAAGTGTCCGTGAATGATGTGCTAACCCCGCAACATCCCAGATTCGACATGGTATGCGTTCGTTCCCAGTGATAGCTAGTCACCCGAACGGGGATTGTCAATCCCTAATAGATCTATCCATAACATTCGCGCCCACACAATGTAATTCCCAATCACATCTATGCAATTAACAGTTCATGATCATGGACATAATGGGTTATGGTAACTTAGGCAAACACGTAATCATGGTATAAAATGTACACTTGCGTCCAGTTTGTAAAACAAAGCATGTTCTCACCCCAAGGATGTAAATCATTTAAATAATTGTAAAGCATGGGGCTATGAACTCACCTTAGCCGGTAGTTCTCTTGAAAGATAACAAATATCCAAGTAAGCAGTGGATCACACCGTTAAGTACCTAAGTAAGTACGGTCAAGTCTTAGTTTACACATTTAAGCTAACGACTCATTGTATAAACTAAATCCCATTTTAAGTTTATATATATACCGTTATCACTTGGGTGGTGACGCACAAGATCATTGTATTTATAATTTCGATGGTTCTCTTGAAACGTGAAATCATCATTAATAAATGTACTTATTTATTAACTCGTTGTTAAACTCGTTTAATGTCCGAACATCTTAATGTTCGCCCGACTCGTTAAGTGTTTTATTCATTTCACTTTTGCTCAACTACCATTACCCTAAGTTCCTAGTTTTCCACTTTAGACCCTAGTTTATAAATATACCCTTATATATTAAGAACCCTTAGTTTTTGGAAATGACATATTTAGTCCCTTAAGTTTACAAAAAGGTGGTTTAGGTCCTTATATTTACGCTTAGCTTCCCTAAGTTTCAAAATGTTGCAAGAACAGTCCCTGGGGTTATTGAAATTCAAAAATGACAAAGTTAACCCCTTATGTTTCAGAAATTACATTATTAGCCCTTTGACTTGCGAAAGTTTCATATTAGCTCCAAATAAACTTCAACAAGTGTCATTTCTCTTTGTTAAGCTTATTTAAGTTATAAAAGCTGTTTCGGTTTTTAAATAAGCTCATCAAGCTTATTTTTGGCTTAACGGGCCTTATTGGGCCCGTTAAGGTCCGTTTAGCTTTTTAGAGGCCCGTTATAGTTTTAATAAGTCTAAATGTTTCCAATAAGCTCAGTAGGGTCTGTTAAGCTGTAAATAAGCTCGAGGAGCTTATTGTAGCTTATCTTGAGCTTATTGGGCCCGAAAGCCCAATAGCTCACTCGACAAACACCCTTAAGAGTTTACGGGCTTTGCTAGTTCCTTTTCAATTTATATCAAGCTCAAACAAACTGTTTGTATTTCGGCTTATTCAAAATAAGCTAATAAGCTAATAAGTATTTCTGTTGGGCCGGTCTTGGGCCCGTTAAGGGTTTTGGAGTGTTTCGTTGGGTCCATTCGGGTCCATTGAGCACATTAAGGTTCAATAAGTCCCTTGAGTACTCATAAGACCACCAATAAGCTGTCCCAGCTTATTGCGAGCTTATTTGCTTATTATGGGCCCGTTAATAGGCCAGGAGGCCCATTAAGGGTTCGATTGGGTTTCTAATGAAGTGAAAGCTCTAGGTGAAGCAAATAAGTACTTTATGACCCTAATTAAGCTCGAGTGGCTTATTAATAAGCCGTGGCTTATAAATAAGCCCTCGTTGGGCCTTGTTGGGCTCGATAGAGGCCCGATAGGGGTTCTAGTGGTTTGAGTTTCATTCCTTAGAGTCTACTAGTTTACCTAGGCTTATAATAAGCCTTATAAGCGGCTTAAGTTCACAAATAAGCCGTCCTAGCTTATTTGTGGCTTAAGGGCCTTGTGGGCTCACAAAGGTGGGTCGTGAAGTATAACAATGGTCCGAATGGTTCACTAGTATCCCATATGGGTTTCGTTAAATTGTCTAGCACCAAAACAAGAGTGCCTAGCATTTTCTAATCGTGACCCGTGACATGCAAACGTTCCTAAATGTCGAATATATGTTTCCACACCCCCACGTCGTGTTTACAACAATAGTTTACGTATAGTTATTTATATTTTCGTGCTTAGGTTATAGGTTACGTTGAATTCACTAGCTTGTCCCTCACCATTATTGTTCATGTGATTTAACGAGCCCTTGCCCTCACAAATGAAATCATACGCCACATTAGATACGTACCCTTTATATATTACATGACATACGTTTAACCAATTCCAAAGAAATGATATTATTTGAAACGTCAATGTGTTGTCGTGAATTACAAGGGTGACAATCATATGCTTATATCGCTCGAAAGAATATAGAAGGGGTGGTGTTTTGCTTGCGGTTTATATCCGAACAAGACTGAGGAGAGGGTTTGAGGCAGTGTGTGAGTTAACAGAGTGTCTATAATCGAGTTGAGGCTAAGTGAGTATTTATAGGCATTATGCTAGTTAACTTTCCTAGTCACTTAAACAAAACCAAACCGTGCCCTAAGAGGTGGTTTTGTGGTTTTTAGTTAGTCACACATAGTATTTAGCTAAACCACTAAGTACATGTATTAATTAGTTAGTTGATGTACAAGATTTGCTAGATTATGGAAATCTTTTGACTTGGTATGTTGTTTTCTTTTTAGCCGCGGCACCAAAAGGTAGAAGGGAGAAATGGGTTAATAGCCAATGGATAAAAAGATCATTAGGAGACCATTAGTACATGTATTTAATGGAACAAGGATGTACATGTACAGTAGAAACTCTATAAAATAATACACTTGGGACCACCAAAATTTATTAATTAAAAGAGTTATTAATTAATCGATAAATTATTAATTATTAATTTATATATTAATTAATATTTTATTAATTTATAGTATACAAATGGTGAGAAGAAATAATTCTCTATATATTAATTAAATATTTTTTTAATTATTGTTACTCAATGCTATGTATATCAAATTGAACGGACCCAATTTGAAAGAAACCCTTCAATCTCCCACCTTATTTAGCTTCTTGTGGTAAATGTATCCTTTATGGACATTAAAAATATTTTCTATAATACAAGATCAAAATAAGGTTAACCACATACAGATCATTACACACCAACATGGCTTCCCATCTTAAAGGTGTGAATATAAAACACAATGACAGACGAGTTTGAAGGAGCATTTTGCAGCACAACAAGTGATAATCAAAAGTCTCACTCAAAAGCAATTGCATAGTATGGGTTCATTGTAACTATGGTTTGAGGTGAGTCAGCGACAAATATCGATCTACAGTTAAGCGATCTTCTAGCAGTAACTTCACTGCTCCCGAAAGAGCGATTGTTAGCGTCACAAACCGGCTAATTTCCTGACCTAGTAAAATCTCTTATGAAAGGATTCTTCAATATCAAGACATGTGAACTATGACAGGTGAACTACATCATCGAGAAGGCGAATATGTTCATGAAAGATATGTATCCAGTGGATACTCCAGACTTACTTTTTCTTATTTGGTTGGCTTGGAAGTTCAAGCAAGTATGGAAATTAACAATTTCCAGTGTTTTGGAGAGAGTGGATTCTGTGAATTGGAGGGCATTGGTGGACAAATTAAATCCATAAGAGTACAAAGTTGATCAGTTTTGAAATGAAAGACATCTTTAATATGGATGAAACATGTTTGTTTTTTTATTATTTTATTTTATATTTTGTACTTTAGTGATGTAATTATTTACATGTTTTGATCTTAAACAGGTTTGTTTTTTAGACTTCAACCGGATCATTCCCTTGCAACAATGCAGCTTGAGGGAGAAAACAAGACAAGGGAAAGACTAAACTGTTTGCTATGTTTGCTGTAATGAGGACGGTTCGGAAAAAACTTCCTTTATGGATTATTGGGAAATATGCTAAACTAAGGTGCTTCAGAATGTAACTTGAACAGTTGAACATGTGTGCTACCGTGCTAACAAACGAGCTTTGGAGACTGGTGTGTTATTTGAAGAATATGTTCGCCAACTTGATAAAAAAATGGTTGGAAGAAAAATTCTCTTGATTGTGGATAATTGCCCTGCTCATCCAAAAATTATTGAAGGATTACGAAATGTTGAATTATTTTTTTTGCCACCAAACACAACTTAAAAAAATTCAACTTGTGGTCGCGGGGTGATCATACGAGCTTTTAAGATGCATTATCGTCGTCAATTTTATAGAAGTCTTTTGGAGGGTAATGAATTTTAGGGGTTTCCTACATCCGCAAAATAAATGTATTAGATGCTAATGAATATCTTGCAATTATCAGCATGGAATAGGAATGTTAGTGCAAATTACAATGCGAACTGCTTTCGTACTTTGTAAACTTCGATAAACAGATAACATGTTTTGAGAAACTCAGATGAAGTGTGAAAGCACTCAAGAACTCCAGAATTTTGATCAATAGAGTTGGGTCTATCGCCAATGGCAATGGATGGCGAAGATGTTCTGACTCACCCAGAAGAAAATGTTGTTGCACAGTTGTTGACTTGATGAAGAAATTATGAAAGCGTTATTGGAATTTAATAAAGATGAATCGATGAAGAAGATGATGAAGTTCTACATGGAACCCCCTTCGCGAAACGAAGATATTTCAAAGCCGGCAATAACATTGAACAATTTCCTTGTTAGCTATGAGAAAACTCAAACTACAGAAGTTCTTACCATGCTAAGGAAAATTAGAGACGTGATTCAAGGGAAAAATTGTTTTCATACAAAAACAAAAGACAATGAGTAATTTTCAAGAAACCTTCATAATTCATTCATGTAATATGCTATATATTTTTTTTTTTATTTTTTTTTTTTTAGGAATTATATATTTATTAATTTATATGGGTCTAAAGAAATTATCAAAAATTTATTATCTTTTATTTTTAGCGATTTTTTTATTTAGCACCCTTCGAGTCGCCTGGACCGGCAAAATAATATTATCTTAGAAGAGTTTACTGAATTAACGAGTATTAATTTATCAAGTTTATCTCCAGTACTTGTTAGGTTAATTAGGAGCTTTTGTAAAAAATAATTACCAAGGGACGATTCTCATGTAGGTTTACTTGCCCACATTCGGCATCAAGTGAATAAACACAAGATTTGAGGAATTTTTGTGTTTAAGGCCTTCATAAGTGGGTATTGGGTTTGAGTCTAGGTTAGTCTAGGAATTTTCGGGGTGCGTCCAAATTGTATTTTATCGCGAACGTTATCCCCTTTTACCGTGACCAATAAAAATAAAATAGCAAGTACATATTATCTTCCTAGTATTATATATCAACTTGGGTGGATGTAAACATTTTATTATTTTATGCGTTTACATTAATGCTTATTTTAGTCTACGCGGTTTAGATTAAAAGTGATATTAAAAAATTAAAAACGCGTAGCGGAACTAAATAAATGTGATCATAATAGGTCGTACAAATGAATGAAAATGAGAAATGTTACACTTTGGAGAAACTAGCGAGAATGTACCTAAAGGAAGTAGTGACGGGGCATGGAATACCGGTCTCGATTATTTGTGATCGTGACCCTAGGTTCGCATCAAATTTCTGGAGGTCACTTCAGAAAGCTTTGGGTACGAGTTTAGACATGAGTACGGCATATCATCCGCAAACTGACAGACAAAGCGAGAGAACCATACAAACTCTCGAAGATATGCTTAGAGCTTGTGTGATTGACTTTGGAAATGGTTGGGTTAAAACATTTTGCCATGGTCGCGTTTCATACAATAACAGTTATCATGCTAGCATTAAGGCTACACCCTTTGAGGCACTTTATGGTATAAAATGTCGCTCGCCTATTTATTTCGCTGAGGTTGGAGAAGTTCAACTCACCGGTCTAGAGATAGTTCAAGAGACGACCAAGAAAATCATTCAAGTTAAGCAAAGGATGCAAGCCGCTTGTGATAGGCAAAAGAGCTACGCTGATTTGAAGCATAAGCCGATGGAGTTTGAGGTTGGAGATAAAGTGATGCTTAAGGTTTCACCTTGGAAAGGGGTAGTACATTTTGGCAAACGAGGGAAGTTAAATCCCAAATATGTTAGACCTTTCAAGGTAATAAAAAGGGTTGGAGACGTTTCTTACAAGCTCGAGCTTCCTGAGGTCTGAGCAGAGTTCATTTTTAATACATTTCACATGTCTACTTAAAGTAGTGTCATGCCGAAGAACCACTTAGGCCGTTCCGTTGGATGTTTTTTTTTTTGACTTATTTTGATGACAGCCTTGTTTGTCGAGGAACAATAGAGATTCACTGATCGTATAAGTTAAATGGTTGAAGCGATAGCCGTATCCCATTAGTCAAGGTTCGAGGAACATCCCCCCCCCCCAAAAGAGAGGTCATGAGTTTACGTGGGAACTGTGAAGAATCAATTCCAGAAGAAATACCACATCTGTCTCAAGACCAGGCTGTCGTCAACGTGCTGCGTATTAAGCCTTGTGGACAAGCTCAGCTAACGAGGGAGACCTATAACAACCCGTGTTTTAGGACAATGTACGACGATAATAAAGTCACTATTTGTTGTAATATTGTACGCAGTTTGTTTTTATTTGAAAATCGTTAAGTTAAATCGCGTAAGCTAAAAATGATCAGTTAACGTAAACGGACATTAAGTAAATTATTGTCTACGTCAAACGAGGGTTAAGTAATTATTATGAGGATAATTATTAACGTTCACAAGTTATTTTATCAGATACATGAAAGTGTTTATGTTTCGCGATAAATAACAATTAGGTTTTCCCGGAAACCCTAAAAATTAACGTACGCTTCAACAAATACCTAGGTTTTTATACAACGATCGAAGTTTATAAAACTTTATGCATACGAGCATACATATACATGTCCTATATAAACGTACATGTACAAATTAACAAAGACATTACAAGTATACTTTTACAAAATAAACTACACATTACATTTAATTACAAAGTTTACTTATACTTTCTTTTACATAAACTTCACACAAGCTTAAAAATTCAGTACGTAAGACCTCGACAATAAGCATTCGGCGATATAGTGATACACACCCTTCCACTCGATACTATATCGCAGTGAGGTTGAATGATACCTAGGATGCCATGGACAACTTATCCTAGAGATCCCAACGCAAACTTAACTAGGCACTATTCACATTACATATTCCACCTCACACGCTGGATCCTGCGTTGAAAGCTTTGTCCAAATCTATTTTTTAATAATTTACGCAATGTGTTGACAGTAATTTATTATGTGCTTTGCTAAGTAGGAAATACCTTCTGAAGCCCATTGATTACTCTCTATTCTCCCTCCTCACCAACTTAATCCCACACATCTTCGCCTGAACTTACGTCTAAATGGTCGAGGAGGTTATCGCTACTATTACAACACATATCAATAAATACAACGTTCCCCCCAATCCTACCCCCCAAACACCCCCCCCTCAAAAACCCCCCCCCCACACGACACAACCTACCACCCATACCCCCTTTACATCCCCCACCCCAATTAACATATAATCCAAATACAACACCGTGATCAGAAGCGCAGGACCCCTCTCCACTCCACTCCCCACTTGACATGCTGTTGTGCTGTAGCGCTGATTGACTCGCCGTTCAGCGCTTTTCTTGTGTGTCATGGAGTAACAAATAATTCTGTTCCAACTCTCACTACTCGCCACCAATATCCAGAAACGACAACTACAATATACAACTACTCTGACATATACTAGAAGTACATCTATCAACCCCTATCCCTCTCTCATCATCTTGTGTTTGAGCAAGTGAACATTTACACATTCCTTTTTCCTCTTCTTTCTCATCTTTATATCCCCCCTAACTAGCACCCACTCATCCACACCCAACGGCCCCCCTCTTCAACTGTTAAGACCCTGTCATGACTCCTATAATGTCCTACGCACACAATACACTCCCAAAATACCATAACACAAAATCTCTACCTCAACTGCCTCCATCCATAACACCACACATCCCCTTATACCAACACAACCAATGATCAATTCTCCTCACCTGGCCCCACTCCATACCATCCTACACCCAAACGCAACCCGCCTTATCCCAACGCCCCTGAGCGACCCAACCTCCTACCACGCGCCTACGTCACCAAATAAAGACGACCATACCCCTCCTGATCACCCCAAAATAGTACTAAAAACCTGTCCCGAAGGAACGTCTGTCATGTTCTAGTAGCTCTGTTACATTGCTCCTAAACTCCCTCGATATGATCCCCAACGTACCGAAATTTAATTATAGACATGACATCAAGACACCTTTTCTGAATAAGTACTATGTACTGTTCATTGACATCACACTAGACGTTTTATTCACAAATATTGTCAAAATATTAATCGTAACTTGTAACCATTTCCATACTCACCAACCTTTAGCTCTAATAGGCCTTCCTCTCAACTGTATCGAACCCCAGTCCCAATCCCTTAACTCAATGATTCCCTCCCCGCTTCAATATCTAATCATAGATCTAACCGATCGCTCGCGCATCTGTATCGCTTATGAGTGTCGATCACTTGTCAGATCGTTTAATTATGCATCGCCGCCACTACAAAACGACATCATAAGACAAGTAACAACTAAACCACTAAAGTTATCATGCTAAGTGTAGAGCTACTCCTCAATGTTAAAGAATCGCTACCATGTAATATCTATAAAACTGTTTAGATCTTGTATAGTTCGTGTGTTTGATCCCTCTATTACTTACTCTACCGCCATCTGAACGTAATGGTATTTAACTATCATGGAATAGAAATGTCGACTGAAAATGTAGACTAAAATTGTACATGTATGACTCCTATTAGTAGGATAGTTATTGTAATCATAGATATTAGTAGTTGAGCAATTAAATACGCATAGGGTTATACCTAAATAAAAGAAAGTAGACTATTACACCCCTACAAATCTATAGTTACTTAAAACTTAACAACTAACTACATCAAAAAACTAAACATACTGTATAAATGTTGAAGAAAAATCAATAAAACGACCAATTTCCACTTAAAAGATGTGTTTTGATCTACTAAAAAATGCACACATCTGTACCCTCCTACACGATGAATTCAGCCTGTACGGCCTAAGAACCCCACCAAACAAATTGCGCCACTATAAATCATAAGAAAATAGAATGATCAAAAAAATTCTCTTTAATTTGAACACCCATACTATAAATACAACAAATCAACCGCCGTAATTTACTGCAAGAAGTAGAATATCTCAGTGATAGTTAATACTTATTACTAAGAATTGAATTCATTAACATTACTACAACTAAAAAAAAAAGAAGCCCTATTAAGTATCACCCATATATAACAAGCCTTCCCCCCCACCACAACATGCCTCTCATACGCCGCCACAGACCACACACCCCCCACCGCTCTCACGCGGCATCCGTTTCGACCATTCGCTCTTCAATACATCGTGGCTTTTGACATTTACCATAATATTACGTCTATTACGATCTCAAAATGACAAGAAACTCAAAAAACCGATTTTATAACGGAAAAAGATAGTTAATTAGAGTTTTATGACTATAAATACTTTTAATAAAATCTATTTTTATAAAAGTCTACTATTCATTAAAGAAAACTAATATTTTTAAAACTTCTAAAATATGATATCCTTTTAAATTACGCGATCGTACTCGGAAAAGAATCGCTATTAAAAAAAAAAACGGTTATATTTCTTATTAAGCTATAAACATGATTGATATTGAACTTATCGACCCCCCCCCCCGTTTTCGCCATAATTAGAAAGTGGGATTATAAAGTAAGTATGATTATTAATAGCGGATTGTGTCGTTTGATGACAGGCGCAATAGTATAGGCAACAACTGATTGTCATCAGCTGAGGATTCATGATCTAGTTATTTACACCACTGTATCAAAAACAACCTACAAAGTTAAAGTCCCTAACGCTACTATTCCCAGAATGATATCTCACTAACACCACCTCTCCGCTCTTTACAAACGTACCACCTACCACTCAATCTCACTCCACACCTACAACACTCACATCACCCCCCACCCCCACTACACCTAACGTCTCAACCAGAATATCCACACCTGTGCTATATATCAACCCCACACCCAACCCTTCTACAACAACCCAACCCCCTCAATAACACAACAAATCTCATCTGTTATAGACCCACTCGTCTCCCACCTGTGTCACATTAAACTAGTTTAATCCTAAAAGACCCAATTACAATCACATTTATAACCTTAACATCACAACGCTCTACACACTACACTATCCACCACCAATCCATTAATTACCACACTCTGAACACCATCTCACTCACTCCCCCCCCCCACCACCCCCCCCCCCCCCCTCCCCCACCACAACCACTCACCCATATCCAAAACTCTCACATAACCACCCCACTCCCCCCCACCCATCTCAACCACACTCACCATAGACCCCCCTCCCCTACTAATGTCACCCCTACCCCAGACGATCTCAACACTACGCATACACCCAACGTAACACTCATAGTGACCACGAGCGTAAATAAAATAGACCACTACATAGATACTTTATCAATACAAGAGATACATCCAGATCATATGTACTACCAAAGCTCCAATCGTACCTCTACACATATCCTCTCACCCCCAGATAACCATGTCTAAACAATCCCATCACTATCCATCTTGTTTTTCCATCCCAACCCCCACCTTCCACATACTGTGTCTCCCCATACCCTCATTAAATAATATATCATTTCTCTAAACACCATACCATCTGTCCGCACCTCTTAATCATAACCTACTACCCCTCTCTATAACAGTCCACGATCACCAATCCCAAGTACACGCACCATCACACTAACACTAATCTCTTCCTCCTGTCCTGTATCATCACCTGTTTCCAAACCCCAAACCATATCGTTAATTGTAAGTACAATGTAAAGTGTCACACTATGACCTGCCCATATTCTCCATCACTATTAAACAATAATCAACATTCAACCACTGTTACTACATATCATTATTACCACATCATCGTCAATATCTCAAGATCCCCCATCCTACTATTTACTCAACCACATCTCAATTATCATCCCACTTCTCCCCTACAAACCACACAGACTTGACATGACTCTAACACAAAAAAACCAAGACCAAATA
Source organism: Tanacetum coccineum (assembly GCA_026074375.1). Classification (NCBI taxonomy): domain Eukaryota; kingdom Viridiplantae; phylum Streptophyta; class Magnoliopsida; order Asterales; family Asteraceae; genus Tanacetum; species Tanacetum coccineum. Next base: position 96,792 of record BQNB010004406.1, on the reverse strand, counting down.
TATACCCACACTCACAACACTTTCATTATCTCCCAAATAATCTTAACACAACTCTAAAAACCCTCTCTAACCCCTCTTGCATCAAAATACCCTTATTGTGTCCCCAATCGCCCTAATACAATGACTAGAACGTGTTAATCCTCTCCTATATACTAAACCTATATGTGTCTCTCTCAAAACACAATGAACATCTATAATTGTCCTACCCTACCCTACCTTTCCCCACACCCTGTTACACTTACTACCTCCCCCTATAATCCCTTTGTCTGTGTGTTAGTGTCAATCCCATCTTACTAATAAACTGTCCCCCCAACACTCCCCTCTAACTATTATAACGTGTCTGTGTGTCTGTCATGTGTGTGTCCCCTCACCCACTCCTACAACTAATTATACCATAAAACTCCCACAATGCATACATTAGAGACGCCACCTCCACGTGTAGCGCAATGTACACACCTCCGAATACATAAGACAAATCCGCCACAGTGCGTGTAATAAATCTTTGTCTTAAAGTCCCATATACATAACTTTCACAAACAACATCATACAATGAATGTCCACACTAAGACTCTATTCTCAACCCTATTCATCGCTCACAACTATCCAACCCACCACTTTAAATATCAATAAATCAACATAATAATACCACCCATTCCTTACAACTCTTACCCATCCTCCAATCTCTCACCAATCACCACACGCTCTACCCACCCCAAAAATTATCCTAACTCCTCCCATATTAAACACTTCCCGCACTCAGACTCCTCACCATTCATGTTATCCCCATTGTCCACTCACATAAGATACACACTATAACCTTAAGTTCAAATCCCATAATACACATCAACAATCACCACCTCATCTCACATCTACCCCACAAACTATTGTCCCCTCTACACCATACAAACAACACTAATCTCACATAACTCCCCACTCCTCCCCGACCCTCACACCATCCCAAAGACTATTAGTATACAAACAACTCCATACTGTATGCCCAACCCCCATATCCACACCACCAAACCAATACGTCCCACTAAATCAGCTCATCACCAAATATCCACCCCTCCCCCTCCAGTCAATATCAGTAATCTCCCACCATCTAACCTCCTTCACACTCCTCATAATAACCAACCATAACCACACTACTTGAAACCCCATGTCCCTTCCTCCCCAAAATTTTCACTTATAAATATACCAAACAATCCCCAAACCCCCCCCCCCATATCCCACCCACCATCCTCCACTCCCCCCACACACCCTCACCCACCCCCCCCCCCCCCCCCCCCCCCCCCCCCCCCCCCCCCCCCCCCCCCCCCCCCCCCACCCCCAACCACCCCCCCCCCCCCACCCTCAAACCACACATCACACCCACAACCGCTATCTCACACTCTCACCAACACTCTCGCCCCCCCCACTCACTCTCTCGCTGCTCACTCCACACACACCACTCGCACACACACTCACCAACGCTCACACCATACAACTATTGAGTCTATATCCTTTACACCCCACCAACCAACACCCCCCCCCAACCCCCCCACCCCCCCCCCCACCAACACCCCCAAAAAAAAAAACATATAGATGTATAGAATATAATATAAATTTTGTCCGTGTATGAGTATGTGTTCTAGTCTCCCCCCCCACCCCTCCCCCCTCCCACCCCACACTCCACCAACACAGCATCAAACATCTCCACCCCCCCACCATAAAACTCACACAAATTTCCATTCAAAATATCTCAAAAGACCATCTCACAACAATCAAAGATCAACTAAGTGTTTGCCCTTTACATATCAACACAAACTAATTCTATCCAAAACTAATGTCTAATCACCAATACACACACTAATCCTTCCACTAACACTCACCAATTGTACAATCAGTCGTACAACCGCTCACGCCCCCCTGACCAAACTTCAATGTATGACATAACCAACAATACAAATATACACTACAAACACCAACCCTCCCCCCCCTTCAAACACCAACTATCAAAACATAACCTAAACAACTTCTCAAACCCCCCCTATCACAATTTCCTCACAAACCCACATCTCACAATCTTACTAACAAACAAAATATCTTATAAATAATAATTTTATATCCCACTCATCCCAAAAACTATTAACATAACCCTAGTCACCACTTCCTCTACTCATAGATTGTCAGCATATACGCTCTTAGATCTCTCTCACTCACTCTCGCAATCTCCTCATGCTATTTCTCCGTATAGTAGGATTCAGGTTTTATAAATTATTTATACCTTTGTGTACCTCATTACTGTCTGTCAGTTTATTTAATTTTATGACGCATAAACGTAGTACTAGTACCAATAAGTGTTGGTACCACAACGTCATTATAGGGCAGCCCCTACTTGGAATCTAACGCAGTTCAAATAATCCTCAAACTCTTGTGTCTGACTCTCACCTGATATAAAGATGTTACTATTAGTTGATTCTGAAATGACACCTATCCTCCCATTTATCACCCCTCCTGAGAAGTTGATTGCCAAGTTGTCAATGCAGCGTAACGTGCATCCACTATGTATTGTAAATAGTCAACGGCTACTTCCAATACTATGTAGAGTGAGTTTCCTCTGAATCATCAAGATTATGATATAGCACAACTGGTGAACATTGTGTCAACTAGTAGGATCGATTCGCGTAGAGAGTTTTCCACGTCGAACGCCTTGTATCTTTAGGATCCTAATATAAAACTTACAAGGGCTTCAAATCTGTTAGGGAATACTTCTTGACAATAGTTTAAATATTCCTATAATCATCTTTCTCCCCATCAACACCTTCCAATCACCCCACAACTTTACACTCAACTACAACAATATCAATATTAATAAAAAAAAAAAATCGCATAGATACAATCGCTTCTTCATCACCGTAAAAATATCATCAAACTTCATACTATCGACCGCAATATCCCCACCAACACCCCCCCCACCCCCCACCAACAAACCCCCGCCCACGCACCGGCCCCCGACCGACACAACCCCCCCCCACATCCCCCCCACCCCCATCCCCCCCCCCCACTATCCACCCTGTGAAACGACCTATTTCCTCCATTGTTGCATCATGTGAAGCTCAAACCTAGGTATTGACGTGACGTGGCATATTTACTATAATTTTCACTATATCAAAATTCCCATAGTTAAGATTTTGTTATGTAACTTATAAGCTCAACAAAGCTTGTTTAGGAACACACAATTTATTTAACTTATGAGCTCAATGCTTAAAAGCATCTAAAGCTTAAGTAAGTTTAAAAATAGGGTGGGGGTTGTGCTTATATAAAATTTTTCCCTTAAAAGTTTTTCTCTTCAAGCAACGTGGGATAAATCTACTAGCCATGTCCCTATTATAGTTTAACCTCTCTTGTTTCTTTTTGATATTTCAAAGTTTATTTTTATTTTTTTGTCTAAGTATTTCTAGTTAGCAAAAAAAATATCATCATATTTTATCTCTACTACTTATAAAAAATGTATGAAGAATTTTAGAACTTAAAACCCCTTTAAATTAAGTAGTAAGTTGCCTAAAATACTTATTAATACCTCCTACTACACCTTAAGTTTGATCTATGAATATATGAAAATGACAACTTTTATTATCGAGATACTTGTAATTTATGGATCCATGTTATTTCAAAATTACTATTTGATTCATAAAATAATTGTATACTACTAGTTGAATATTTAATCAATCTACTTTTTAATATGTACATATAGAAACATATAATTTTTAGTTTGAAAACAGACACAAATTGATAGGCCAAGGCTTATTTGAGATCCAAATGGCAAATTAGTCTATAGAAAAACTATCCATATCGGTTGGTACAATTGTGTTTCACGCATCACTAAAACTATGCGAGTACATATGCATATCAACGGGGTTTTTTAGCGACACATAGATATAGTTGTGATATTATGCTTAAGTGTTTCGTGTAACGTTTATACATAAAACGTGTAAATATCAAGTATAATTGCAAAAAATTGTAACATACGATAATTCAACTTAAAGAAAATTTCTTAAAATATATCAAAGATCATATAAAAACATTTAGTGAAACTGAAAATAAAACATTTACATAAATTATGAGATAACTTAACAATGTACGTTATTCATCACATAAAACTTCTTGGTACACAATATTTGAGGTGTAGACTCGTTCTCAACCGAACTCTTTGACTGGATTCACTAATATCTTTGTAGTTCTACATGATATCCATGTAGACAATGCAACATAAAGCTGGCTATGCGAGAAAACAGAGTCTGGCAAATAAACACCCACATTTGGAATTATTTTGCCTTGAGCTTTATTGATAGTCATCACAAATCTAAGACGCACAGGGAATTGTTTTCTCTTTAGTTTGAAAGGGAGCATGTATTCTTCAGATAGAGCAATAGGAATTCTTGGCAAGAGCACTCTAACTCCAGCATGTTGGCTGAAGTTTTACTTGACGAATAAGTGCATTTCTACTTATCTCATAATTGATGTAATGTTTTATCATTTATCATATCATGTATCTTTTATATGCTAAAATAAAAAATTGAAAATATGTAAAACCTAACAGTTTTTGAGACCAGTCCAATCAATTGGAGTGGCTGAACTATCAATTCAATAGATCAATCGGCTTGATGTTCGACGTATTCAATATATAATATGTATACCATCATATAATACATGTACATGTTCATACTCCAATTTAGCTTCTTTAAGTCTAAAAGATGCAGTTAACCTATCAGATAGAGTTATGCTTAAGCCCTTTCACGTCAATGTAACATTCTGTATTTTCAAGTCATTTACAATACTATTTAATTTCACTATTTATTTTTTTTCTCGTACGCGTTCACTTTTAATTTTAATCGTTAAGCTAAATCGCGTAGACTGAAAATGATCATACAATGTAAACGGGCATTAAACAATTAAATGTTTACATCAAGCAAGTGTTATATGATTATTATGAGGATAATTAATAACTTTGTTCATCTTATTTTTATTGGTTACGTAAAATGCTTACGTTTCACGATAAAATGCGTTTAGGCATTCCCGGAAGTTCTAAAACCTAACTACGCCTAAACGAATACCCACGATTATACCCAATACTCAAAATAATCAAATATTACATCTTATATATATATATATGCCGAAAATTTCAAGATTTAACCAAGACTTTTCAAGTTAAATAATATCTAGATATTATAAAGATATTTATGAAATAAATTCTTACACCTTTATCAAACTTGACTTGTTAACCTAACTAGGGTTAGAAAATAACCATGGTTAGGTTAGCAAGATATTTTCACTATAAATACTCATGCATGCACTCTTCCTTTCTTATATACTTAACCAAATCAACAAAAACTCTCTTTCTCTCCTCATTAGAGCTCACGGCTCAAAACCCTAGCCAAACAAAATCCATAGTTTGATTTTCTAAGATTATACAAGCATATACACAACATACTTAAGGTATTCTAAGGTGTTTGCAAGCTTTGGTTCATCATTTGCAAGTAATAAGGAGAAAAAGTAAAGATTAGGGTTTTGGAAACCTAATCTAGGGTTATAAGCTTGAAAGCTTGGATTTAAGTCTAAACACGGGTTTAGAACTTATTTCTCATCTCTTACATCAATCACTAAGGTTTTCCTAATACCCTTTATTACTTTTTTTTTTATAATTTTAAGTGTTTCAAGTTTAATATAGCCATATCACCACTAATGACTTTTAATATGAAAAATGAGTTATTATTTATGCTCTATGCTTATATCTCACTTATTCTTATAATCATATGGTCCTTATATATCATGGAAAGTAAAATTAAAGTAGTTAACCCTATGATTAAGTATAAACATGTTTAGGTTAAATTAGGGTTTTATAAGGTTTCTTAATCTTCACATGTGAAAATAATGGAAAGAAAGGGTTAAAACTTGTTACAATGAATTTACAAGGACTAGGGATGATATTGGACTTTATTATAAGTACCACATACGTAAAACTAGGGTTGTTAGTTTTTTTAAAAGTAAAAATACCTAAACTAATTAATACAATAAACAAAGTTTTAAACACATTTTAGACAATTAATATCTTAGGGGTTGTTTTGTAATTTAAAACTTTAATATATGGTTTTATGAATTTTTTAAAATATCTGTCACAGGATCGATGGGTCATAAAGATATCGAAAAAACGATTAATAACGAAGAAGATACCGCCATTTACAAGTTTAAGATAGTTTAATACTTTTATAAAAAATTTTTATAAAAGTACTATTCACCAAGAAAATTATATTTATATACTCATAATATGATAAAACTTTTAATTACGAGGAACGTTTTCGGAAAGAAATCACTAAATAACGGAGCTTAACGAATAAGATAAGGCTAAACCGGGTTTTTACGTTAATTAAAATTAAAACTCGGTTAAAATAGCTGTCGGTGACCAGTTAAAAAAACACTATTCATCGCAGAATATCAAAAACTTGAAAATGTTATATTGTGATTCACTCGTCTTTACTAGAAGACGTGGGCTTACGAAAAAATAAAAATTCCGCGAGCAACGGACTTAAAACGACCAAATTAGGTCATTTTTACGAAAAGTATATTTATAAACGTTTCCACTTTATAAATATTATTTTACTAAAACGACTAGTCGGTGATTATGCTATATAGAATATTACGTGGTTATCAAAGTGCTATAATACTAGGGAGTTTCATAATGAGGCCTCTTCGGATGGCGTATCGACGAGTTGTTGGATTTACGATTTAAAGTGTCCTAACTCCTCGTACAGGTATGTCATGGAACTCTTTAATTTGATTAGCCCGAACGATAGTACGATATAACAACTATAAGATTATATTCAATGTTATTAATTAAAGTACTTGGTACTTATACGACCCATATTTACTTAGGTTGCTTTCGGATATTTCCGTGATACATTTTCTGCCATTTACCTGATTATTTCATCACTTCACTTCTAAGGTGAGATTCATAGCCTCGCTTTTACTTATTTACATGCTTTATAAACCCGCGAGGGGGATACATGCTCAATTGTTTTTAATATACACAAGTACTTAAAACCGATATTGTGAGATTCATAGCCTCGCTTTTACTTATTTACATGCTTTATAAACCCGCGAGGGGGATACATGCTTGTTACAAACTCTTTTACATACTCGTTTATCTTATAACAATGTGATTACTTTTCAAGGACTTAGTGAGTTCATAGTCTCGCATTTCAATCTTTTCAATGTTTTATAAACCCGCGAGGGGAATACATGCTCGTTTACAAACTTGTATATTTTACTACAGTACAATTACCTTTCAATACTTTGTGAGTTCATAGCCCCCTTTTTACTACTTAATTGTTTTACAAACTCTACGGGGTGAATTACATTGCTTGTTTTACTATTGGACACAAGTGTTTTTCTAAGTGTTTTCAAGCGTGGTTTAACTGTATGCTATCCAGATTCCTGCCTGAATATTATTGCTAAGTTACCTCTATTGCCAATTAAAGTCCTACTATACATGAACCGTCAATTGCTTTTATTTTTTGTAGTGATCGCGAGTGTTGTGGATAGATCTATCGGGAATGACAATCCCCACCTGGAATTTCTGTCAAAGTTGACCATGCGTGCATTTAACATTGAGAATAATTTTAGTTTGTTGGCAAGCTCCTAATACATTTGGGGCACAAACTGTTAGGTTCGGGTTCATGGCTTAGTGCAATTAAATATATGTGACGTGAATGAATGTGTTCTCTGTCTACATTAATTGTTTTTTCTTTTTTGTTTTGGACTTCGGAATATGTACTTAGTCCACCATTACTTCGATCTTGTGGTCCACTACTAAACATTACTTGATTTACTGAATCACTACTTGGATTTCGGAAATAACACTTTGAAATACTGTAACGCTACTTTTCTTACAAAGACATTTCTTAAATTATTTCAACACTGCTTTTACTTAAACCTATGAATTCACCAACTTTATGTTGACCGTTTTTGCATGTTTTTCTCAGGTTATTATTTGCTAGTGGAGCATTGGGAGCATTCGAGTCGCGCGGATATATTTTTGAACGCTTAATAATTTGAGTACCATTAAATAATTTGTAAACTCTGATTTTAATATAACGAATGTGAAATTTATTTAAACGTCTCTTTTAAGGTCGTTTTCCGTGACTTGTGTTTTGTGCCCAGAAGTAGCACCCCAATGTTACCATTTCCGCTGCGTTGTACCAGATTTTGGGGGTGTTACAGTCAAATTCTTCGACATTGTAGTCCAAACTACTCTTTGGCTTATTTGGAGATATGGAAATGGGTTCACCCTTTCTTGTTAAAAGCATAATAAAGCATGTTGGGGTTTATTACACCAATATGGTTAAGATAATCAATGTAGATGTATATCACTTAGAATCTTATAATCACTTTCCAACATGTGCCAATTATTTTGATTAGTATATGTGATGCTAAGACATTATACAAAGGTAAGACACCAACATGAGTCCCGGGAATGTATATTTACTTCACTTTATAAATAGTATTATTAGGCTTCTCCAAATAAAAAAAGTTTAAACAAAATAGATTAGTTTTTTAAATCTAATTTAAACCTTTCTTACGATGTTGATAAACATCAATTGTTATCCCTTTAGTAGCATACAATGTTGCGTTTCTATGCATATGCATTCGTAAGCTTAATATAAATCTATTAACAAAACCTGTACCATCAAGTGTCAAGTCATTTCGTATACCTTACCTTGCAATAGCGTCTATTTTCGATAAACTCTATACTATAGACATCAAAATTAAGTAACACTATATATCGATTTAGACGTGCTATGATCATCTTATAAGAATATATCGTTGGGTGATTTATAATTTTAAGCTCATTTCCTTCTTAAATTTATTTTATTTATCTTTTTTAGTGTTAAATGGAACATACAAAAGTATAAACTAGAATGCATCCCACATAGAAAGATGTACACTAGTTAAAGGAAAGAAAATAGATATAAAACCAAAGCTCAGAAAGTAAAATGATATAGCTTTTAAAGAGTATCTAATTAGATGCTAATAAAGTTTGACAATTTAATATTTATTATTTTAAATTAAAGTTAATTTATCAATACTCATTAAAATGTAAAAAGAAAAGTTTGGAAAAAAGTTAGATGTTTGGCTCGATTAGCTCGTTCGACTCGTTAAGCTCGACAAGCTCGATCGGCTCGTTCGACTCGAGTAACTAAACGAGCTTTCGAATGAGCTGAGTCGAATATTGACTTTTAAAAGCTTGGCTCGTTTATATAAACGAGCATGATCTTTTGTTTGAGCTCGACTCGATCTTGACAATTTCTAGGCTCGAGCTCGAGTTAATCGAGCTCGAGCTCGAGTAGCTCGTTAAAAGCTCGACTCGTTAACACCCCTAGTTTCTAATATGATTTAGATTCAAGTTGTAGCTTAATATTTCTAAGTTACATATTTACTTGAAGGCAAACATCTTTTTTTCTTAGACTTTAATTTATAGGCTCTTTATTTTTCTTGTTTTCTTCTCTTTTTCTATGTGGGATGTGTTTTTTTTCTTTCTTGAACATGTGTTTTCTTTTACTTGCATCTTTTATATCTAATAATTACTTGAATCTTTTATGCTTAGTTGTATGCTTTTTACAAGTTTGCTCACTAGGTGTTTGCTTTTTTCTCCCATTCGATTTCAATATATAGGGTTTCTTTTTTGTGATGTTAAATGTTTATTATGGGGGTCAATGTCATAAAATACCAACGAAGTCTCAAAATTGTCCCGACTTCACCAACGAACTAAATTTCGTCCTACCTACACCAACGAACTTTCAAATATTGTTCTAATATCACCCATATCATAAATTTTGACTGACACCGTGGCAGTTACCTTCCACGGTGGACCGGTTTTTTTTATATAAATTAATTAAACAAAAGTCAATGCCAGTACACCAATAAAAGTCAAGCGGGTCCCATCTTTTTTTCTTTTTTTCTCTACTGATACAATCACACAACCACCACCGTCACAAAACCACCACATCACCATTTTCGTTATCTTCATACCAAATTATAAAATCCATCATCTTCGTTATCTTCATACCAACTCGTCGGCACCTCACCTCCGCCATCTTTTTGCCACCATCATTATTCTTATAAAACAATCTTCTTAATGAATCCGAGACTAAACCCATTAAATTTTTTCCACATTGTTGCTCCATTCCATTCAAGACCTCCAACACGGCAACACCACGACCCAATTCACTTTGAAACAAATCCAAACCACGACTGAAACCATCTCTACCATATAAAATCAAACATAACCCTGAACAAAACACATAAAATCGAATAGATCCATAAGCCATAACTATAAAACCGAATGTGATTTAAGATGTTTGTTTTTTCAGTCAATGTATTGGGTGACTTTAATTTGATTAATGTTGAAATGTTTTGCATTTAAATTTATGAGTATTTTATATTGTTAAGTTTGTAGTGATTAGTATTTGGTTTTGACTTTCAAAGATGTAGATGGTGTAGGAGCAGACATATAAGTAAGATAAAAGAGAGAGAATCAAGTGTCGGTTGTTTAGTTTTGATTTAGATGATTAAAATAAATAAATTAATGACGTGGATAAGTAGCCAGTCATATTGGTGATATTGACACATAACAAACAAGTTCGTTGGTCTAGTAAGGACGAAATTTAGTTCGCTGGTCATGTCGGGACATTTTTGAAAGTTCATGGGTATTTTTTGACTTTTACCCTTATTATGGGATAAGTCACAACCAAAAACTCGCGAGTAATATATTATATATGTATTTGTCCCAGTTATAAGGTTTTCTTTTATATAATGATCATATAGTATGGTGTTTATAGCTTCTTGAGAACATAATGAGATGTTAATGGATGGAGTTCAAAACGTCTTAGTGGATGGTTTGTGTTTACAGGGCTAGTAAAGAGCATAATATTTGTAGAATGGTTGATAAAGAGCATGATATATGCAAAAGTGTTAAGTGAATTCAGTTTAAACACTAAACATGTAACAATCAAAGTGTACAAATCTATACCCTTGTAAAAAGGAGTGCATTTCTTTCTAGAAAATCAAGATATTAAAAACTAAACTTTTAACATTCATTATATCTATAACACTCAATGCTATATCACTAAATAATCAAAATGCTCAAAATCAAGAATTAGACATCTAAAATTTTCCTTGCGCGTTGCGTCCGGTTTGTGGGAACGAGGTGGAATCTCATAACCAAGTTGTTCTTAGTTGTTCGATGACTTCTGATTTATACCAGCTAATTGGGCGGTGGTAGAATATCCACATTCTTGATTTGATTGATCATAGATTGTGGGAGGTTTGGTTCAACAAGTTGCGGCTTGCCAACTTGCAAAGATTAGCTTTGGAAGCTACGTTCTTCTCTTTGTGGTGGCATATTTGGTACTTTAGAAATGTTGTTTTGTTTGCGGTGAAAAATCCTAGAAAATGGTTGATCTTCGACAACATTATTTCTCAAACATTGTTATGTGTGAATAATAGATGTAAAAAGGTTAATGTAAATTGGGTAGCATGGTTGAAAGACCCGTTAGATGCTATCTCTTCTATGGAATCTTCTTTTAGTCAAGCTTCTTGCTAGCTTTTTCAATAATCTTCATTTGATTGAATAGGTATAACTAATCAGTTACTTATAAAATTTAAACATTCATAGTTTACAAATTACAATGACCACTTTACGATTTTTTTTGATAACTAGAAATACTTAGACAAAAAAGAAATAAAGTTTGAAAATATCAAAAGAACAAGAAAATATATAGGAAGGATATGGCTAGTAAACTTATCCTACATCGCTTGAAGAGAAAAACTTTCAAGTGGAAAAAACTCTATATAAACAAAGCCTCCACCCTATTTTGAAACATAGTTAAGCTTTAAATGTTATTAAACATTGATTGTGTATTCCTAAACAAGCTTTGTTAAGCTTATAAGTTATATAAGTTACATAAACCTTAGTTTGAGCATTTGAACAATTTGTCTAATTGTAAACAAGTTTTCGAGCTTGAGCTAATAAACGAGCCTTAGTTTATTGTAGGAGTATAAAAAAGTTAAAAATCTTGAACGAGCTTCGAGCTCGAGCAACAAAAAACTTTTCGAGTTCGAACTCGAGCCAATTTATATAAATTTATTCGAGCTCAAGCCGAGTAGTTAATAAACGAGCCTAGCTCATTTAGGCCAAAACTCGACTCGGCTCGGATCGTTAACACCCCTACATAAGCCGGTGATCGTGGGGGTGTTCCACGATTTTAGGGGATTATAGGGTTAAATGTACCACGATCTCTACCTTGGCGGGAATGCCTTGGTAGAGAGGGAGAACATGGGTTTTGACTTGACAAAGTCTGACCTATGCCCTATAGTTTCGTCGCAGACCTTACCGCGAAGGGTGTGGGTCTTCGCGTGGTGGATTCTCATACTGGTAACCATCGCGAAGATGATTTTACGCCACTAGAGACTATTCGAAGGTTTCTAGGTATAATTGGAAGTAGATCCTTTTCGAACTCGAAGGGGAGGCCTTCGAGCCGGAGGGGACGGTATGTCATTAATAAGCAAGTTAATATTGCAATATGTTTTGAAACTTTGAACTCAAACAAGGCATTCAGACTCGTGCAATGCACACGGGTTGTGTGCAGTAGTTGTGTACGTATTGTGTTGACGGCTAAGGTTATTTAAAAAATTAATTTTAATTAGATGAATCCGTGTATGAATGTAATAGAATAGAGGTTAGTTAGAACGGCTATGTCATGAACTATATATATCCCACATTTATATAGGCCTAGTTAAATTCCAAACCCAGGTAAATTTCGGCCCCGACTATGTCATGAACCGCGCATTGCGGCGGGGGCTAATATGTTACTGCAACACATAAGTGTCTTCATATTGTAAATACGATGCTATCAAAAAAAAACTAAAACTTTCATTTAAACATAAAATTTACAATGTTAGTTTTCATTTAAAAAGTAAACAATATTTGATTATATTGATTAGCAATCTCAGCAAGTGTGACTTTAACTTTCTCCAACAGATATTTGACTACACGAGACACTTCCAAATTTTCCTCTTCCTTAACCTGCATATAAGTAGATGAAAGTACTTTGAACTCACCATAAGTACAATAAGATATCTCTAAGTGCACGTCCATACGGCTGGCCCTCAGTAATGCTACATCCAAACTATCCCTGTGATTTGTTATGAACATGATTATCCGCTCATACCCACAGCTCGATCACAACCCATCATTGAATTTGAGCAGCCCTGATAAAGTTATCTAACCCAAAGCAAATAAAAAATTAATCAATGTTTTGCTATCAGCTGACATTCAGCCATCCAAAGGATAAAACGGGTAAAAAATATTAGTTTAACAAAAATGGGTCACATTGGCCGAATGTGTACAAAGTGGCCTATACTGTAATTTTAATGCATAAATTATATAGATAATGCATAAGAGGGCTACTCAACTATATTAAACTTCTTTAATTGAAGTCCTAAGTATTAAAACTACTTTATAGGCCAATGGTATATGTACAGGTTTTGTTCATCCTGTTCATCCCACAGAATCTTGCCTCATAATGATTAAGAAGATAGAGTTCTTTAAAAATGTCTTGGTTAATTTTTTGTGAACTAAAATTTATGAGGCAATTTGTATTACTAAATATAAGTAAATTTTCATCAATTTAACTGTTTTTGACTTGTTAGTATTAAAACTGAAACTAAGATATTGGTATATGCGAGTTGGTTCCTCCCATCATTCAGTTTCAAGCTAATATTCCAACCTTAATATGACAATGTAGGTACCTTATCATCATTATTTGGTTCTTGGTCAAGTCCTCGGCTCTGCACTCCCACATTACAATGAATATCCTCAATCACAATAAACACACACATAGACAATAGAAGCATCATATACATTCCATCAAAATAGTAGCTATATATAATACAGTTTCAAATCAGACATCTAATTCCTATAGTAACCTATCTGATATAACACATTCTATATATATGGCTAGTAATATGGATCAGGGATAGTAAAGCGAAACAAAATTAGTCACGCACCATTGACGACATTAGTTCCTAGTACTTCTGTAATCTCTAACTTGTGATACTTGTAGATAAACATGAAGTTGAGAATGAGTCTGGTGAATAAAAAAATATTTTTAGTAAGGCATTCATTTTGTAGATTACAGTGGCCATAAGGACTAAAACAAAGGGAGCTACACAGCAAAATGGACCAAATGCTAAACGCACCTTATCATAAAAATGCATATTGATATACCTATAACAAACTAACCTCATAAACCTTCTTAGCACATCAGAAGGAACACCAAATGACATTCACTATTGGTGAAATCATGGCATATGTATATATCTCGCTGTGAGATTGCGAAATCATTAGTGGTTGCTTAATAAGAGGCTGCTTGGACAGGGGATATCTACAATAATCAGCCTCTTATAAAGCTATTTGGAAATATCTATAAGACGCTGTTTGGAAACTGGAAAAAAGCATACTATTTGAGGAGATATCTACAACCATGAATTCAAATTTGGTTAAGGGGGTGGTAATGGTGATTCAAGGCTACATCTGATTTCTTATCAAAAGGCACATTGTTTAAGACTACTAACCGCACCCCTAACCGCACATATGAGCCTTTTGAATTAAGACTAATACCGCACATTGTTTAAGAAAGTGATACGATGATTAGTTGGACTTGTTAAAAGCAATTCTACACAATCCTAACGAAAGTGACAATTACTATACTACACTATGAATTTGCATTTACAAAAAAAGTAAACTTTGACCCAAACCAAAAGTAGCATGGTCACAACATTTTTTCTAGCATTATATCTTACAATTGCCTCCAACGAGGCTTGAACCTGCCAACCTCTAGGTTGGCGGGCATCTATTTTTCATCTACGACTAAAAAAGCATTAAACTATAATCGAAAAGCTTACCCGCCTTCGCTGAGAACACCATCAGGATATTTATGAGAAGAAGCAGATAAATTGTACCTGTATATCTTATTTTCATCACTGATAGCGTGCTCTTCGCAAACCGCATTTACACGCTAATTAATAATCTAGACAGTTAATGAAGCTCGTCCTGTTATTGTATAACCGGGAGTGGAATAGTTTTAAAAAATGTAATGTTGAACGGAAATAATTCATGTAATGCAATATTTGTTACGTGAAATTATATAAAAAAATTATGTAACTTGCAGACTCCCATTTATTACATTTTACCTTTATCGGAGTTGTACATATGTGTCGACCGTTTTGCAAATCATCGGTATCAAAGTAATCAGTAATGATCTGATGCACTGCAACATTCATTCAAACATTTAAATGAGTGGAGTAGCGACTTTGCGTGTATACAGACTTTAACAGAGTAATCTGTAATGATCTGATGCACTGCAACGCACACTTGGTTGTGCAGAACTCAGTAGGACATTGATCTGTGTAGTATCCTCACCTTATTGCTATATGAACAGTCATAAACCAATATGTCACTGCAAAAATAGAAGTGGTTAAATAGTATATAAGAAAGTTAAGAGTGAATTAGAATGTTTTTACCGCTTACAGTAATATAAGCTGATTCCTGAAGAGCAACGTCCCTCAATTCAATGTCAATCTCCCCACGAACTTGGTACAATGCTTCTGCAAAAAGTTCAGACTTTAGCGTTATTGGAGCATGTTCCAACTGTATTTGTTTATCTTTAGACTAAAAGCACTTATTTCTATCCGGATTATCACTTAATAATGCTAATCCAAACACCCCCTTAACTAATTATATGCGTAAAAAGAATGCTTGTTTGCCAACGAACCCAACACATTCTCATTCCCTATATCTGTCAACAACATAGCCATTCTCACCAAGCAACAAAAAAATCAGTAACCTTGATATAAAAAGATTTTTCTTTAAGGAGCAAAGATGTTCATATGCTCATATGCTCTTTACCTAAAAAAAGATGTTCATATGCTCTTTGATTGACTTGCCCGCTTGATTTACATCCTTCGAACATAAAAAATGACTTTCTTGATCGATCCAGAACTATAAAGGAAGCAAAATTGGCATGTCAGGATATAAAAGAGGTTGGAGTCACCTGATATTATAGAACACGCCGGTTAGAATTTCAATACAATATAAACAAAAAATCTACTTACAACACATATGGGGGAAAACAGCAAAATTTGGACCTACGTATAATTAAATGATCAGAAAATGGTACCTCTTCATATTAGCAAGGACTATAATTTAATCCTCAGCCACATTTGTGTGAAGTGCGTATGTTACTTGATTGCAAGGACTATAAGTTAATCCTCAGCCACATTTGTGTTTATCTTGATTGCATCAAGATACCATAATCCTCGTTGTGGTAGTCGCGTGGTAAATATCAGTCGACAATTTGGTCAAACTTTCTATCTTCCATAGCTCGAGTTAGTAATGACCTAGACTGCAATTTCATTTAAACAATACAAATAAGCTTTCGGGGAAGAGATGTGCAAAAGGGGATCGTCATTGGGCGTTTGTAATCCTTTGCGTAGATGTTGCAGCCTATTTCTATTTGCATTCTTCCACTACTGTGCAGTATAAGAAATGTTTAGTATAATTGGAATCATGGATAAGATTCTATCGGTAGCAATGGAGTAATGGAAAAAACTTATTAGTACACTTACCTCGAAGATCTAGTTTGTTCTAATGCACAACACATTACTGATCACGCTATTTAGCACATGACACAAACCACCACATGTCACAATACCACCATTAGCCTAATCTGGTGCAAAATAAACGTGAATAACAAATGGTCAGCTTATGTTCTATCAAAACACAACGCAAAAGATAGTGTCTGGATTTTCTTATCAACTTATTTTAAAAACTAAGGGGGTGTTTGGTTAGGCTCATATGAAAAGATTATGGCTTTTAGATAAAAACCAATTATACATCCTCCACTAAGCTATTAAGCACTTGGTAAGTACCTCAAATAATCTAGTCCAAAAACAAACAATGAAAACAACATCGTCATAATTCCATACCTGAGACCGGTAATCCCAGATGCAAACGGTTCCGGAATACGAACTCGTAAGGATCCTATAAAAATAATCGTAAACCATTAGCAAACTAATAAGCATTTTCAATATACATGTGAATTCCTACCTACCATGGTTCAGTAGAATGTTCACTTATCATACTAAAATCATGTCGTTTACTAATAGATGTATCATAAACCAAAGTATATACATCTAAAAATCACCAAATGCAACCACATACAAAGATATCAATCCATTAACTCTATTAATCCTAATATTATGCTCGCAAACCAAGTTTCTTTAAGAAAATATTTTAACCATTGGGCTAACCTTGTTAATTGTTATGGTGACCATGGGAGCCAACAATAGCCATAGCTTTAATCGAAAGCATTAAGACTCATCGATAGCCATTTGAAACGAAGCCATCTTATGTTAACATATCAAATAGACGAATGTAACAATAAAAATCAAATAAAACATGAATCGAAATTACTGTAAAATTTGGGTTTTTCAACCTCCATACAAAACACTAATAGCACCACAAAAACGGGTACCTGTTATGTCGTTGATGAAACAAATAAAATTGGGGTTTTTAGCAAACCCACAAAATTAGGGCTTTTAACCAATTGTTTCAATAATACCAATTCATTCTGCCATAATCAACAATCGGTAACTATATCAATAAAATACTTCAGGAACCGTTCGTATTTTGTGAGGTTTGAATTGCAAGATAACTGCAAAACCCTTGAATGATGCGCATTCAATCAACCGTTTGACTCTATAGAACCCTTCCCCTTCCTGCGCATTCAATTAGAGGACCGAACCATTCTTTGGAGTTATGTGGATTGTATGCAATAGGGTTGTGTACCCATGGGTGTGTGTCTTGCACCCCTCATTATGAGCACCTGTACATTAAATTTAAGGACTGAAAATTTAGATGTAATATATATATATATATATATATATATATATAGAGTTAGGATCAAATGAGAAGTTTTCTTAAAATAAGAAGGATAAGAAGTAACTATAACCGCATATCCGAGATGCATCGACTTAAATTAGATGCATCTCTATAATCTTAGATGCATTATAATGCATCATAATATGTTTTTTAGCTTTTAATTAGATGCATATACGTATTTTAGATGCATTTCATGATTTCTCTTATTTTTTGGTCCTCTACATGTGCCAAAATCATGAAAATCAATTTGCACCATCTACACATCAAATTAACTTTCGAAACTCTATATGGTGCATCTAGATGAATAGAAATGCATCTAATGAAAGTCGTTGCATCTCAAATGTGTGGTTTTAGTCACTTCTCACCACTTCTTATTTTAATTTACTTCTCACTGGATCCCTACTCTATATATATATATATATATATATATATATATAGAGAGAGAGAGAGAGAGAGAGAGAGAGAGAGTTAGGATCAAATGAGAAGTTTTCTTAAAATAAGAAGGATAAGAAGTAACTATAACCGCATATCCGAGATGCACCGACTTAAATTAGATGCATCTCTATAATCTTAGATGCATTATAATGCATCATAATGTGTTTTCTAGCTTTTAATTAGATGCATATACGTATATTAGATGCATTTCATGATTTCTCTTGTTTTTTGGTCCTCTACATGTGCCAAAATCATGAAAATCAATTTGCACCATCTACACATCAAATTAACTTTCGAAACTCAATAAGTCAATGATTGTAGCATGCCATACCAATACCAAACTCTCATGATAGAACTACACTTCTGCTTGTTCAGAAAAATAGTACCACCACCTACTTCTTCCATACCCACCAGCTTCCGCCCTAATCACTTTTCCTACCCATCCTTTTTGTCATAAAGCATTACACCATACTTCTTTCTTTTCTAATGGATGCTCGTATAGTCGTATGCACTTCATATATAAGAGCACACTTTATACTCTCAATACACGTTTGTAGAAAAACTTATAGGAAATTCTTCATAGTTGTAACTTGTGACTTGTGCGTATTGTTCGAATTAACTTTACAAAATCGGCATATATATTATTTTTACATAGGTAACTTGATTTAACATGTAGCGTTGAACTCAATGTCGGAACACTGTCAAAAGTTGACATGAAATTCTAACAAAGAACATTGCTAGAACTTACATTATTGAAGATTTGTTTTCAACTTCAAAGCCCCTCTAAGACATCCTTTTTACCCTTTTTACTACTGTGTAGAGTTATTAACCATGGTTGTTTGACTTTTTCTTAACTTGTACACATATATTAATCTGGTAAAAAGAAGTTAATTGTCAAATCTATAAAAGGCCAACAAATTTTTCAAAAGCCATCCCTTAACACACGGAAATTTTAATTCAGCTCTCAAATCAAAATCGTTAGTAAACACTACCCGTAAATACTCGAGTACATGTAATGAAAATATAGCTAAAGAGCATAAAATGCATGATATGAATTACATTCAAACAAAGAACTTTGATATACTTTTCATATCAACGACACCATCCACAACCACCTTCACTACCCTTGCATTTTGCGCGCACACACCCCGGTCCCCCCCCCTCCCCTCACTCAATTCAATATCAGTGATCCAAAAGTTTTTTCGTTCGTCCTTATTTTTTTTATTTCGACCTACACCACGATATCTGTTTGATTATTGGTAGTATCAAATCAAATTTGAAAGTGAATAATCTCATAAAGAAGTTGTACGTTCTTTTGCGGGAAGTCTCAATATTGTGATGCTTGTTGGATTATGGTAGTCGGATAGCATTTATACATTACGAATATGTGAGCCTATTGGGGGCACACACGTTAATACACGGAGAATATGTTTAATACTTCACAATGTTTAATACTTCACAATAGATATATTCCTAAGTGATCCAGATTCGGTTTAGATAAGGATTACAAGGAAAAGGAAAGAGTTGTGATTAGGATAGGAAAGGTTTCCTAAGTGTTTCCTAAGTAGGGATTGATGGCTATAAATACCCCTCACCCTAGATCACAAAACTCACGACTCATATAATTCTCAAAACCCTCAAAATAGTTTTCAGTTTTCCTGTCTTCTTTTCCAGCACAAGGTTTTTTTGATTTTCGGTTTTAATTCCACACCAAGTTCGGTTAAACCTTTAAGGTTTTAATCAATCTTTCTTATTCTTCCAAGCTAGACGTTCAAGGTTTAAACACGTGTTGTTGGTTGCTTACCTGATTCAAAGATTAAAACCCTAACTAGGGTTTCGGTGCTTTTGATTTTCGGTTTATAGGTATTCGGTTATATTAGGGTTTTTAAACCCTAATTCGGTGCTTGGTTTTTCGGTTACAAGTCAAGTGTTTGTTAGGTAATCGACATTATACAAAGGTTGTTCGTTTGTGAAGTTAAGTCTAGACAAGCTTAACATATTCGGTTGACGTGACTGTGTGAGCAACCGTAGAGGCGATTTACTTTAGTCGCTTTATTCGTTTTCTTGATCAATTGGCTAAGAGGTACGTTTCTATTTACTTCTTATTATGTTTTAACCATATGCTATTACTAGATCCATCCGCTGCGTACTCGTAGCTACTTGGTTAGCTTGAATGTTAAATCCCAACAGTGGCATCACGAGTCAACTCGTTTTAGCTTTATGGGTTACACGTTTATGTTTTAATAATACGCCTAGTTTACATGCCTATCATTGAAACATATGCTATGATCTGCTGCGTTTGATATTTTATTTATGTTTTACTAGTAAAATATGACAATGATACTCGAATCCTTGCCATAAATGAATAAAATATGTAGATATTGATCATGAATTCTATTAAAAGTTAATATAGGTTAAAAAGAAAAATTAAAATTGTTAATTTAACTTGTATGCTTCCTTTTTTATTGTTGTCTATTTCGGCTATAAGACCCACTCAATCACAATAAGTGATGAATGGGAGATCTAGGTACTTAGCAGAAAAACCTAGTGAGGGTATTATGGTTCTCCATTTGGGGAAGACTCGCGAGAGAACTCGGATTTTACATGTTTACTTGTATGCTTAATGCCATCTTTTATATTATGAATCTATGTATGCATGTTTATTTAATGCCTACTTGTTTACACGCCTAAATAAATATGCCATATCTCAAAAAGATGATGTTGATGTAGTCTATTAATGCCACACGCCTAAAAACATTCCCTATGTGACCAGCCTTTTTGTTTCGTGGAAAATTGTTTTTGTAAGGTAATTAGTAAGACGTTAAGCTATGAAACTTGTTTTTCTTGAATTAAAAACTGGACGCTATGGACTCATGAGAAGTACGGCTCATCCACTAGAACAAACTTTAAGAGAAGTTTAAGGCGGGTTGTTTTTACGTAATTCCCTAAAGAAATAAGGTTTTTAATAAGCTTCGCGCTGACCTGTTTCTCCGCTTCTTTGTGAGTTCGATTGGAGTTACCGTGAACCATGGCATGTCACTACAGTGTCATTATTAAAGGTTTTTAAAAATTAATGTTACAAAGTTGTTTACATGCTTCTTTGTACACGTTTTAACACATTTATGTGCATACCCCTAGGAAAATTTTAAGTCAATGCCATCCAACTGTAGAACACATGCACTTGGTTTGAGTCTCTTTGTCAGACCCTGGACCACTACCAACCCATGGTGAATTTCGCCTACTGGCCAGACCTTTGACGATTTTTACACGTTCTCATTTGGTCGACTTAATTCGAGTCTCTTTGTCAGGCCCTAGACCCGAGGTATAAGATGATACTAAACATGCTCTTAACATTATTACATGCTGACTAATGTTTTGACAAGTATCATAAATCTAAGAGTTGCATTGAAATGCAATTAACGCTCGACGCTTACCTCTTGCCCCACTTATTTACATCCTGGTCAGACCTTGGGTAATAAGTGGGAATGCAAGTTGGATCTTAGACTTAATTAGTAAATTAATTGGGTAGTTAACTCTATTAAGAATTTGATTATCGAAAATACTAATTGTTTAAACTTTTTATTGTAGATGACTACCACAATCGGAAACAATTCGGTATTCAGGAGTTTCTTTGAGAAACAAAAACTTACTGGACCCAACTTCATTTATTGGTACAGACAACTACGCTTGGTACTTTCAACTGAAGACAAGGAGAATTACCTTGAGCATCCTATTCCTGCTTCACCTGTTGCACTACCTAGACAGCAAGTTCCTCCTGAGGCTCTTGCAGCTTACGTTGCATGGGTTAAAGGGCAAAAGGAAGTTGCTATGCTCATGTTATTAACCATGGACCTAGAGATCCAACGAAATCTAGCTCATCTTGGTGCTTATGACATGCTTCGGGAACTAAAAGCTTTGTATTCCAAACAAGCTGAACAGGAACTTCTGCAGACTGTGAGAGAATTTCACACTTGCAAGCAGGAGGAAGGTCAATCAGTTAGCTCACATGTTCTAAAGATGAAGGGCTACATTGATAACTTAGAGCGACTCGGTCAACCAGTTGGTTAAAACCTTGCAGTGAGTCTTATTTTAGTCTCTCTAAATAAGGATTTTGACAGCTTCGTGCAGAATTACAATATGCACGGCATGGGGAAGACTATTAATGAACTACATGCTATGTTTAAGCTGCATGAAGAAATGTTGCCAAAGAAAGATGCTAATCCTGCACTTCATGCAATATGAGCAGGAAGGGTTCAGAAAAACCAGATGAATAAGAAACCGCACAAAGCTGCAATGGGGGTCAAGGTAAAAAAGGCAAGATGGGCTATGCTCCAAACAATGTGTCATTTCTTCCTAAACCTAAGACTCCTCCACCACTATAAGAAGGAGAATCCTGCAAAGGATGCCATTTGCCACCAATGTGGTAAAGTTGGGCACTGGAGAAGGAACTATCTCATGTATCTCATCGAGTTGATGAAAAAGAAGAAGCTATCTCAGAGAGCTAGCACTTCAGGTATTTTCACCATAGAACTCTATTCTTTCCCTTATAAATCTTGGATTTATGACACTGGATGTGGTATTAATATTTTTATTACTACTCAAGGTCTGCGGGGAAGTAAGAAGCTGAAACCAGGAGCTTTAAGTCTGTACGTGGGCAATGGAAACCGTGCAGCCGTTGAAGCTATTGGATCATATCATTTAGAGCTCCCTAGTGGATTAGTTATTGTCTTGAACAATTGTCATTATGCTCCCTCTATTACTAGAGGTGTTATTTCAGTTTCGCGTTTGTATGATGACGGTTTTATTAACCGCTTTGATGAAAACAATGTTCTTTCAGTTTCTAAAAATAATCTAGTTTATTTTGTTGCTGTCCCAAAGGATGGTATTTTTGAAATTGATAAGTCTTGTTCTAATACAAACGATAGTGCTATTTATAATGTTAGCAATAAAAGAGCCAAAATGAATTTGGACTCTTCTTACTTATGGCACTGTCGTCTTGGACACATTAGTAAGAAACGCATTGAAAAGTTGCAACATGAAGGACTTCTCAATTCTACTGACATTCAGTCACTAGGAAAATGTGTTTCTTGCATGTCTGGAAAGATGGCAAGAAAACCCTATTCACATCAAGTGGAAAGGGCTAAAGATTTACTTGGACTAATACACACCGATGTATGTGGCCCATTTAAAATTGTGTCAAGGCAAGGTGCTAGCTACTTCGTCACTTTTACTGATGACTTTAGTCGGTATGGTTATGTTTACTTGCTAAAACATAAACATGAAGTGTTTGAAACTTTCAAAGTGTTTCAAAAGGAAGTAGAAAATCAACTCGGGAAGACCATTAAGTCACTACGTTCTGATCGTGGAGGTGAATATATGAGTCAAGAGTTTTTAGATCATCTAAAGAAGCATGGGATCATTGCCCATCGCACTCCTCCTTACACGCCACAAAACAATGGTGTGTCTGAGAGGAGAAATCGAACACTGCTAGACATGGTTCGATCTATGATGAGTCAAACTACTCTGCCTAAGTCCTTTTGGGATTATGCTCTTGAGACTGCTGCACGCATTCTCAACATGGTTCCAACTAAGAAGGTTGATAAGACACCATACGAAGTATGGCATGGGCAAGCCCCTAAGCTGTCTTACTTAAAAGTCTGGGGTTGTGAGGCATTTGTTAAGCGAGATACACTTACCAAACCTGACAAACTTGATCCTAGATCTTTTAAGTGTATTTTCGTAGGATACCCAAAGGAAACAATGGGATATTCTTTCTACAGCCCATCTGAGAACAAAGTATTTGTTGCTCGGAATGCTGAGTTCTTTGAGTCTAAGCTCATAGATCTAAAAGCAAGTGGGAGTGTAGAAGATCTTGAAATAATTCAAGAAGAAGATACAAATCCTTCTGTAGACACTAGCTTAAATCATGAAGAGGATGATCAAGAAATTGATGAACCTCAAAGTGATATCAATCCCATTCGAAGGTCCACAAGGACACGCCGTCCCACAGATCGATTGTGTTTATACATCGATGCTGAGGAACATGAGTTAGGGGATCTCGGTGAACCCGCTAACTATAGAGCTGCATTACTGGATCCCGAATCCAAGAAATGGCTTGATGCGATGAATGTGGAAATGCAATCCATGAAAGACAATGATGTATGGGTCTTAGTTGAGCTTCCTCCCAATGCTAGAACCGTTGGTAGCAAGTGGCTTTTCAAGAAAAAGACTAACATGGATGGTGCAGTATACGTCTTTAAAGCTCGTCTTGTAGCAAAGGGCTTCACTCAAACCTACGGGGTTGATTATGAAGAAACCTTTTCTCCTGTTGCAGACATTAGAGCTATAAGGATTCTCATAGCTATAGCCACGTACTACGACTATGAGATATGGCAAATGGATGTCAAAACCGACTTCCTCAATGGACATCTTTCTAAAGAAGTCTATATGGAGCAACTTGAAGGTTTTGTAGATCCAAAATATCTTGACCATGTATGTAAGCTCAAGCGTTCCATTTATGGACTTAAGCAAGCATCTAGACAATGGAATAAACAATTTGATAATGAAATCAAGAAATTTAGTTTCACTCAAAATCATGATGAGCCATGTGTATACCTAAAAGCTAGTGGGAGTTATATCGCTATCCTGATCTTATATGTCGATGACATATTACTCATGGGAAAAACATTCTAATGTTACAAGATGTAAAATCCTATCTTGGAAAATGTTTTGCTATGAAAGATTTAGGTGATGCTGCATATATTCTTGGAATCAAGATCTACCGAGATAGATCAAAGTGGTTAATTGGTTTATGTTAAAGCGCTTACATTGAGAAAATATTGAAAAGATATTCAATGGAAAATTCCAAACGTGGAACGATCCCAATGCAAGAGAAGCTTAAATTGAGTAAGTCACAAGGTGCGTCGACACCTGCTGAGATACAGCGCATGCAAAAGGTTCCTTATGCTTCGGCTGTTGGATCTATTATGTATGCTGTGAGATGTACTCATCCTGATGTTGCGTTCGCTCAGAACATGACAAGCCGATTTCAACAGAACCCAGGTGAAATTCACTGGACTACTGTTAAGAATATTCTTAAGTATTTTCAGAATACTAAGGATATGTTTCTGGTTTATGGTGGAAATATGGAACGAGAGCTCAGGGTTTCTTGCTACACTGATGTTGGATATCTGACGGATGCTGACACTTTAAGGTCGCAAACTGGATATGTCTTCATTCTAAATGGAGGTGATGTTGACTGGAAAAGCATAAAACAAAGTATCTTTGCTACTTCATCTACAGATGTTGATTATATCGCTGCTTTTGATGCATCGAAGGAGGCTGTATGGATTCAGAAATTCATTTATGGGCTTGGTATTGTTCCCACAATTGAAGAACCCATAAGTATGTATTGTGATAATACTGGAGCCATAGCAATCGCGAAAGATCATGGAATCACTAAATGTGCTAGACATTTTCGCGCAAAAGTTCACTATCTTCGTGAGACCATAGAGATGGGTGATGTGAAGATTGAAAAAGTTGATACATAAGACAACCTAGCTGACCCTTTTACGAAGGCCTTGGCATATCCTAAACATTCTGAATTAACTAAGAATATAGGATTGATACCAGCTAGTAGTCTTATGTAAATCTATATTTAATTAGTATTTGGATAATTTGGAATTGTAAGACAGTTTTATTTCCTGATGAATAAAGATACTTGGGATTTGTTATCATTCATATAATAATTGTTATTCTATATTTGCATGTTTAATCCATGAATGATTTAATCATTCTAAATATGTCCATTGTCGGTTAACAATATAGGAATATTGTTATGTAAGGCAAATGTAAGTGTTGGTTATATTCTTTGAATATATGGATGGTTCCCGCCAAACTCATATGTATTTACAAGGGATGCATATTGGATACCCCAACTTTTGAATATTTACTTTTGAATCCATGTCATGAGTAAGATGTCGAAAATGGTTAATAAAATTGTCCTTAGACTTGAGATACAAACAAGTTCTATATGTGTGGATATCACTCTGTGATTATAGTCCAACGCTATCCTGAAACAAGGTAGTCATAAAGGCTATTTTTCAGAGTGTATGTGAAGCAGCATCCACAACACTTGTAGTCAACAAAGGATTTGTTCCTCCACTTGATATGTGCAGAAAGATACCATTGGGCCCTCTCCAGATTTAATCAGATAAATGAATGGCCGTTCCCAAAGGGTAATGCAAGATGATTCTTGATTACATTTGGTATATCTGAATTATTTCTATAACGAGAAACATAATGTTAAACTATATGGAATGACTCAGGATCCATATCCATGGTTTAACGGTATCTGTAACAAAGGGATGATTATAAAGCAAGAAATTTATAACCATTAAATAGCTGAGATGATTTTGAAACTCTTATCTCATAATATTCCTAATGTAAAAATAATTGTGTGGGTTGCTAGACTTTGCCAATTATAGGTATAAGTGTTATGTGCTACTCCAACTCCCAAGTGGGAGCTATTGGATTATGGTAGTCGGATAGCATTTATACATTACGAATATGTGAGCCTATTGGGGGAACACACGTTAATACAAGGAGAATATGTTTAATACTTCAAAATGTAAACTACAAGGACTAAACAGTATTAAGACACAAACTTGTTGTATCTTAAAAGCTGGAAACAAATAGATATATTCCTAAGTGATCCAGGATTCGGTTTCGATAAGGATTACAAGGAAAAGGAAAGAGTTGTGATTAGGATAGGAAAGGTTTCCTAAGTGTATCCTAACTAGGGATTGATGGCTATAAATACCTCTCGCCCTAGATCACAAAACTCACGACTCATATAATTCTCAAAACCCTCAAAATAGTTTTCGGTTTTCCTGTCTCCTTTTCTAGCCGATTTCAACAATAAAAACCCTCACAAGGTTTTTTTGATTTTCGGTTTTAATTCCACACCAAGTTCGGTTAAACCTTTAAGGTTTTAATCAATCTCTCTTATTCTTCCAATCTAGACGTTCAAGGTTTAAACACGTGTTGTTGGTTGCTTACCTGATTCAAATATTAAAACCCTAACTAGGGTTTCGGTGCTTTTGATTTTCGGTTTATAGGTATTCGGTTATATTTTTTAAACCCTAATTCGGTGCTTGGTTTTTCGGTTACAAGTCAAGTGTTTGTTAGGTAATCGACATTATACAAAGGTTGTTCATTTTTGAAGTTAAGTCTAGACAAGCTTAACATATTCGGTTGACGTGACTATGTGAGCAACCGTAGAGGCGACTTACTTTAGTTGCTTTATTCGTTTTCTTTATCAATTGGCTAAGAGGTACGTTTCTATTTACTTCTTATTATGTGTTAACCATATGCTATTACTAGATCCATCCGCTGCGTACTTGTAGCTACTTGGTTAGCTTGAATGTTAAATCCCAAGAATGTTTTATCTCTATATTGTCACTTTCAGTCCCTAGACATGTTGCCATTGACATTGCCATCACTCGGTATATATTTCTCTTATAACAATTATTAGTACAATTTAGTTAGTTGCAGAATGACAATCCCACATGAATGTGCATACTAGCAACTCCTATGGATTCCTAAATTGTTTTGCATGTATTTCACTATGTTTAATGCTTTAAGCCATGAATCATCATTTAGCAAACCGTTGGTGCAGTATAATCTGCAACATATTCTTGTTTTTCCATATGTCCTAAACGAATATCCAATGTCTTAATTATGCCTACATAATACGGGTGAGACTCATCTCCCGCACTAAAAGCATGTACTTTCTTCTCAATGCTAATCTAACTACAAGCAGGCTTCTTTCTATTAGCTTTCTTACTCAACATACTTCTCAAATTCGCTGCATCTTTATTTCTTCCACTAGAAGAATACATATTTGACAACAAAACATACGCACCCATGTTGTCACTGTCAAACTCATTCATACGCGCAACAATCTTCTCAGCCAATTTAACATTCTTGTGGACCCTACAAGCATCTAGCAACAATAACCATGCACTAGTTGTTTTATTTTCCAGCATCTTACATAAGAACTTAAAAGCTGTTGGGATTTAATAATCTAGGTAACCAATTAGCTACGAGTACGCAGCGGAATGGATCTAGTTTTAACATATAGATTAACACATATTAAACAAGTAATTTACTAACCTTTTGTTTAATGATAAAAATCAATAAACTTACGCCGGATCTTGATCTTGAAACAAGTGATTAAATTACCACCTCTACGGTTGCTCACACAAATACGTCAACCAAGTATGAGTCGATTGCTAGTCAACCTTCATGAACCAAACACCACGTGTCGAATCGATTCCCAAACGCACCACTTGAGCTAGAACCAAAAACCAAACAACCCTTGTTTACTTGAACCGAAAATCAAAAAACCCTAGTTAGGGTTTGATCGAATTCGATACAGGAAAAAACCATGAAACCGAAAACCCCAAAATAGGTTGTGTAGTTTTCAAACTAGGAGAACTAAAACCACCTATACTCGATCGTCTAATATACATGCGATCAAGTGAGACCATTCAATTATCCACGTATGGCATTACATGCATGTAAGTAACATGCATGTAAATTTATTATGTATAATATAAATATCATGCATATGACTATATAAATTGAATGCAAAGTAAGGATTAAAAAAGGAGTTATCATCAATGTGTCAGACAGACTATGAAAACTGTATGTCGTATGGTATTATGTGAATGGGATGAATGAATGAATTAATAAGGAGAAGATGGGTTGTTTATATAGCCCTCTAACCCTAGTTGTAGATAAACTAGGATACCCTCATAATTCTTATCACAATACAATACTTATCCCTTATCTCTAAAATTTATCCCAAAACCCCCTTCGAGAAGCTTATAGGGCCGGTCACAATAAGACCTTTTAAGGTTCGGGTTTTGTCAATTTTAATCCCTTCGGTTCATATTTAAACTATTCATTAAACTAGTTAAACAATTAACGTAAATTAACGACTATTTTAAATTATATCATGAAGTAAAACATACTCTATGTGTTTAACGCGTGTTCCCCCAATAGGCTCACGTATTTCTAACGTATAACTTGCGGAACTGACTAACATATTCCAACAGCTCCCAATTGGAAGTCGGAGTAGCAGGCTACAGATATACTGATAATTGGCAACGTCTAGCAACACACACAATTACCTTTAGATTAGAAATACTTGAGATAAAGTTTCAAGAACAATATCAGCTTATAATGTTTGTCTATTACTTGCCATTATCATCCCTTTGTTCTAGATACCGTTAAACCATGAATATGGATCCTAACTCATTCGATATAGTTTAACCATTTAGTTTCTCGTTATAGAAGTTAATTCAGATCTACCAAACGTAATCAAGAATCATCTTGAATTACACTTTGGGTGCGGCCACACAATCATCTGATTAATTTTGGAGAGGCGCCATGGTATCATTCTGCACATATCAAGTGGAGGAACAAATTCTTTGTTGACTACAAGTGTTGTGGATGCTGCTTGACATCACTTCTAAGAATAGCCTTTATGACTACCTTATTCAGGATAGCGTTTGACTTAGACTCAAAAGGTGATATCCACACATACAGAACTTGCTTGCATCTCAAGTCTAAAGACTACTTATTTAAACTATTTTTGATATCTTACTCGTGACTAGGATCCAAAAGTAAATATTCGAAGGTTGGGGTATCCAATATGAATCCCTTGTGAATACACATGAGTTTGGCAGGAACAATTCGTATATTCAAAGAATATAACCAACACTCATATTTGCCTTATGTAACAATTATTCCCATAATGTTAACTGACAATGGACATATTTAGAATGATAAAATCATTTAAGGATTAAACATCCAAATATAGGATAACAATTATTATATGTATGAATGACAAATATCACGTATCTTTATTCATCAGAAAGTCAAAATTATCTTACAATCCCAATTATCCAAATACTAAAACAGATATGCATGAAACTAATTAGCAAGTGGAAGTCTAATGTTTCCAACATTCTCAACTCTTTCTTTACAAGACAGCTAAATAGTTATCTGAGTAAACTTTCCGAATACTTGTTTCAAATTCACAAATTTGTGAAGGATTTGAATGATATGATGAGTGTCGTATGTATATTTGCATACTATTGCAAGTATCATAGTATGGAAATGTGACAGTACCTTTAATGGGGTATTTAAAGTCAACAACATACCTATCTAAGACAGTCATCTTTACATACCCCATTAAAGGTACTGTCACATTTCCATACTATGATATGATGAGTGTCGTATGTATATTTTCATACTATTGCAAGTATCATAGTATGAAAATGTGACAGTACCTTCAATGGGGTATTTAAAGTCAACAACCAGTCACATACACAATATAATATATATAGATGATGAATCCTTAGTTAAAAACATAAGGTTTCCATCCATGTAATAAATTATCTCAAGTGAAATATATCATTTAAGACTTGCTTCAATGATGTATTTCATTGTGTTGGACTTAATTTCCACATATGTTTATTTCATTAAACATTTATTCCAAGGTCATTTTTTTTATTTCCTAAATAATCAGAAACTATATTGTGATAAAACTTAAGATCTCAGCTCCTAGATGCATGATCCAATCCACACGTATTCTATTATCTTGTATACTTTATAAAGATTATTTTAAACTCATAACCTTTTGATTACACACCGTCCTCGCAAAAGGTAATCATAAAGAAAAGAGTTATAAAACTTAATTATCATATTACAAATATAGACTCATAACCCTTTTTGATTACACATCGTCCTCACAAGGTAATCATTAAGGAAAGAGTTATGATCCTTAATTCGCCATATGTCAAATTCAAGAAAATCTGTATGACAATTAGTTATCTTTATATAATTAATGCGTGTAGAAAAGAAAGATTTAATCATAGTCAATTGCTTGAGTAAGATTAAAAACTCTTGTCATCAGTCAGGCATTAACATGTACACAATTTTGTCCTTATGAGCCTTTCTTCAAAAGAAACTCATTTTACTGTTTGGTGAAAGATCAATCAAGCTTAAAACATTGATTGCCTTTTAGGACTGCATCTTGTCATTCATAATTCTAAGATATTTATCAGATTCAAGATGTGATAATTCATCTTATTTAGTTAGCAGGTTTATAATGACCCTTTAACTAATATTCCTCAGCATTGATATAAAAATATCATTCCATTGATGGGGGATCCTTACGGATTTATGAATGAGAGTTACATTATACTTTGGTTTGACATTTTCATGTTTAACCTCAATATGACATCAGCAAGTAAATTCAGAAGGTTATGTATTTTGTTCTTGAATATCTTCAAGATCTATAGATGCTTCCACTTACTTTTGTAAGAAGAGATACTTCTCTAAATACTAAGTATTAAAGCAATAATAAATTGTTCTTAATTGGGACAACAAAATACATTTTACAGTTCTCATCTCTAGCTTGTTAATAATATGCTTCATAAGATATTAACAAATTTCAGAACTTTAATCAAGACATAGTGGGATTCATCCCAATCCGTTAATAGATAATGTCTTGAATACCTTCTAGGTTGAAACTATATTAAGTGTATCCATGACACACACAAATTTCTAACCTTGATCGATTTGGAGATAGAGCTATTAAAGTTATCAGAAATCAAACAATATGAATATAGTTTGTTTTAACACATTAGACATACCATAATAATGTGGTATTCTATGAATATTAGAATTGTGAGACTCCATCAGAATTCCTTAGATAACTTAATTCTCTTTGGATCAAATATTCACCAATTGGTTCAAGCCAAATTGAGTACAAAGTATTTTAAAACCAAGTGCATGCTATAATGTATATATCTTTGAATAGTACATAACTCTATGTTCATGTGTTTCAAGAAAACAGAACATGTCAAGTATACGTTATAAGTCTTTGAATCATTCAAGGACCTTATTGTTTATGTGTTAATCAAGAAGACATAATATTTTTATTACTTACTTTATGTTATGAGTCTTTGATAAATTCAAGCACTTTATAATTATGTCTTAACAAGAACATAATTATTCTAACTAAAGTAATTATGAACGCAAACTCTTGAGTTCAATAGTAATTTCAAGTTAATTTTATACTTCATAATTATGATTATATAATTTTACCATAAGTCTATTGACTAAAACATGTAGTCAAAATGTTGAAGTAGCTTACTATTATATATTGACATTTAATTGTAATAAGACAACAAACATCTTGTGTGTTCAAGTCCTAGTAAAATAATTAGCTTCCTTACCTTGCGGTCAAGAGAAACCAATAATCATATCGTTATATGTTGTTCCTTGCACACACTTAAGATTTCTCCCACTTGTGTACGGGACAACATTATTTAATACAATACGACACGCGCTCGAAAGTATAAACAATATGATAGTGTCATAGATATTACAAGTAGATTTCAAACCAGAACGTTTAATAAAGAATTATGGATTATTATTCTATAGATAACGTTTCGGAAAGCAACATCGAAAAGGCAACATGTTATCTATAAAATAAAATGCGATTTTCCTTAAACTATGGTCATTCATATTCGGAAAGTAATGAATTAATTCAAAGCAAACTAGAAATAACATGGGCAACTACCAAGGAACATGTCTTATAGCTCCCACTAAAATTGACAACCTCGCAAAGATCTCACTGGATTTGTCAACATTGCAAGTGTTACATTACTAGTAGAAAGCAAATAGCGATTTATTTACTTTCCTACTCTCTTAAAATGCCTACAAGTAGCAATGTACTTAGGTATTAAATAGAGTATATAGAGTTCTACTTATGTAGATGAGGGACTAGCCATTCATGCTTTCATTAACTTAAACATTTTAGCATGCAATTCCTCCTTAATCGGTCTGCCTAGCCACAAGGGTGTTTAGCATTATAAGAAATGAAATGAGTCCAAGAAAATTTACTTAGAAGACCTGCTAGCAATTTTTTTACTCGTGCGGTTTAAACTCATACATCGTGAAAAGTGCAAGATGTCATTATTTTGGTAGCTATAGACAAAATGTTCTCAAGTTACACAAATATTTTAGCTTTCAAAGATTTATGAACCAGAAGTGGGTAATGAAAGACTAAAAATGAGTTTAAATATAATTGATAATAATTCAATTATAACCCTATCTTATTCTTGTCAAACAATGAGAAGAGATAATAGTAAGTCTCGCTTTTCTTACCAGGAAAAGAGACTATGTTTGTCTTCTATGAGAAAACAAACTTTCGTTTACGAATTATGTTGCAATAACACAATTAATCAGAACATAGAAAGTTCAATTTTAGTATTTTCGATAATTAAATTGTTAATAGAATTAACTACCCAATTAATTTACTAATTAAGACTAAAATCCAACTTGACCTCCCACTTATTACCAAAGGTCTGACCAGGGCGTAAACAAGTAGGGCAAGAGGTAAGCGTCGAGCATTAATTGCATTTTAATGCAACTCTTAGATTTATGATACTTGTCAAAAAAACATTAGTCAGTGTGTAATAATGTTTGAGAGCATGTTTAGTATCATCTTATGCCTCGGGTCCAAGGTCTGACCAAGCCTACTCGAATTAAGTCGACCAAGCAAGAACACGCAAAAATCGCCAGAGGTCTAACCAGTGCATGAAAATCACCATGGGTTGGAATGGCCCTAAGGTCTGACCAAAGCGGCCAAGCTAAATGCACGTGTTCCTGGTTGGCTGGCATAGACTTAAAATTTTCAAAGGGGTATGCACATAAATGTGTAAAAAAAGACGTGTACAAAGAGGCATGCAAATCAACTTTGTAGCACTAATTTTTAAAAACCTTTAATAATGACACTGTAGTGACATGCCATGGTTCACGGTAACTCCATTCAAACGCACAAAGAAGCGGAGAATCATGTCAGCGCGAAGCGTATTAAAAACATGAGTTCTTTAGGAAAAATTCTCCGTAAACTTCTCTTATAGTTTGTTCTAGTGGATGAGTCGTACTTCCCATGAGTCCATAGCGTCCAGTTTTTAATCTTGAAATCAAGTTTCATATTTTATAGTCTTATTAATTTTCTCAAAAATCAAATTTTGCACGAAACAAATAATAGGTCACAATGAGCATGTATTTAAACGTGTAATTAATAGACTAGTTTTAATATCTTTCTTTAGGTATTAGTCCGTATTGCATACATATTAGGCACGTATACGAGTAATCAAGTAAAAATACGCACATAAAGACTAAAGCTAATGATGACATTAAATTAACAAGTAAACATGTAAAATCCGAGTTCTCAAGCTAGTCTTTCCCGCTTGGAGAACAATAAGACCCTCACTAGGTTTTCATCAATGTGCCTAGATCGCCCTATTCATCACAAAAGTGATTGAGTAGGTCTTATGGCCGGATAAAGAAACAAAATCAGACTAAATATGTAAAAGATCTAGTTTCCAAAAATAAAAGATTTTAGTTACCATAAATAAAATCAATATCTTTTATATATATAGTGTGATCTTTATAAAAGGAAACATATATACTAAATTAACAATTTATTTTTATTCCTTTTATGTTTAGCAATCATAAGTTTCAAGATCTAGATCTATAAATTTTATTTAATTATGGCAAGGATTTACATAATCTTTGCCATATTTGCAAGAAAACATTAAATAAAATATTAAGGGCAACAGATCAATATATATATAAATTAAATCTAGGCGTGAACAATCAAGACATGATATAATTCAAAAAGTGTAAGCCTAATGCCAAAACGAGTTAACCCGGGATGCCATTGTTGGGATTTAATAATCTAGGTAACCAATTAGCTACGAGTACGCAGCGGAATGGATCTAGTTTTAGCATATAGATTAACACATATTAAACAAGTAATTTACTAACCTTTTGTTTAATGATAAAAATCAATAAACTTACGCCGGATCTTGATCTTGAAACAAGTGATTAAATTACCACCTCTATGGTTGCTCACACAAACACGTCAACCAAGTATGAGTCGATTGCTAGTCAACCTTCATGAACCAAACACCACGTGTCGAATCGATTCCCAAACGCACCACTTAAGCTAGAACCGAAAACCAAACAACCCTTGTTTACTTGAACCGAAAATCAGAAAACCCCAGTTAGGGTTTTATCGAATTCGATACATGGAAAAACCATGAAACCGAAAACCCCAAAATAGGTTGTGTAGTTGTCAAACTAGGAGAACTAAAACCACCTATACTCGATTGTCTAATATACATGCGATCAAGTGAGACCATTCAATTATCTACGTATGGCATTACATGCATGTAAGTAACATGCATGTAAATTCATTATGTATAATATAAATATCATGCATATGACTATATAAATTGAATGCAACGTATGGATTAAAAAAGGAGTTATCATCAATGTGTCGGACAGGCTATGAAAACTGTATGTCGTATGGTATTATGTGAATGGGATGAATGAATGAATTAATGAGGAGAAGACGGGTTATTTATATAGCCCTCTAACCCTAGTTGTAGATAAACTAGGATACCCTCATAATTCTTATCACAATACAATACTTATCCTTTATCTCTAAAATTTATCCCAAAACCCCCTTCGAGAAGCTTATAGGGTCGGTCACAATAAGACCTCTTAAGGTACGAGTTTTGTCAATTTTAATCCTTTCGGTTCATATTTAAACTATTCGTTAAACTAGTTAAACAATTAACGTAAATTAACAACTATTTTAAATTATATCGTGAAGTAAAACATACTCTATGTGTTTAACGCGTGTGCCCCCAATAGGCTCACGTATTTCTAACGTATAACTTGCGGAACCGACTAACATATTCCAACAAAAGCTTCTTCCAATTTCCCAGCCCGACCCAACAGATCCGCCATACAAGCATAGTGGTCAAATTCAGGACTTATGTTATAATGTTCGACCATTTTATTAAAAAAGGTCAAACCTTCATTGACCATTCTCGCATGACTACAAGCTGTCAAAACTGCCACAAAGGTCACAGAATTCGGTGTAAATCCTTCAACCTCCATCTGCTTATATAATGAGATAGCTTCGTATACGTAGAACATCCCATTATCATAGCAGTCCACGACACCAAATCATGTTGCTTCATACTACCACAGATATATTTAGCAAGTTTAATGTTCCCACATTTAGCATACATGTTAACAAGTGAGCTAGCAATAAACATATTATCATCAAAATGACTCCTAATTATAAACCCATGTAGTTGTTGTCCTAACGGCAGTGTCGTTAAATGTGTACAGGCAGGAATAAGACTAGAACACGAAACGGGAACAGGCTTAATACCAGCACTCAACATTTGCCGAAACAATCTCAACCCCTCATCAAACAACCCATTTTGCACATACGCTGCAATCATAGAACACCACGACACACAATCCTTTTTACCCAAAGAACAAAACAACTGATACGAACCTTCAACATTTGGAGAGATGCACCAAATTTGACCCACATCAAATGAGTAGAGAGATTTAAGACAGATGGGTAAACATTATAATCTGGGTAAATATATATTTTGTCTCATTTGAAGAAATCAATGTAAAGATTTTATAAAAAGTGAATTAAAAGCGTAGCGTTTGATGATGGATTTGTAATCATGCAAAGTGGGCGGTGATGGGGTGAATTGTGGGTATTGTTTTATAACAAGTAATGGTTTTACTCGTGTGGGATAAAATTATATATTTATGATGAGATAATTTTTTTTATAGATTGATGTAATAAAAAGTGACTAATAATTTATCTTATTAGGAAAATGAAAAGTCTAATATATAATAAAAATTAATCACTAAGGAATAATTTAGTATATTGAAGGAATAACATGTAATAAATATTAATCAATAAAGAATTAAAGAATAATATATATATTAATATTCAATAAGAATTAATAATGTATGTTACTAATAAAATCGAAGGACTAACATTTAATAAAAAATAATCACCAAAGACTAATAATGTATATCATTAGGCTAATTGAAGGACTACATGTAATAAAAGTTAATCATCAAAAATCAAAAAACTAACATGTAATAAAATTAACTACCATGGAACAGTAATATATATTATTATTCATTAAGGACAAAAAATATATGTTATAAAAAAATCGAAAGACTAATCAGGTAATAAAAAGTAACCAGTAAAGACTAGTAATGTATGTTATTAGAAAAATAGAAGGACTAACATGTTATAAAAATTAACCACTAAGGAATAATAGTGTATATTTAATCGAAGGATTAACATGTAATGAATATTAACCACTAAGGAAGAATAATGTATGTTACTATTTAATAAGAACTAATAACGTATATTGGTAAAAAAATCAAAAGACTAACATGTAATAAAAAGTATTCATCAAAGACTAATAGTGTAAGAAAAATTAGAAGTGTTAACATGTAAAAAAACTAAATACCGGGAACTAATTTTATCTTTTACTATTCGTAAATAGTTTATGAATAATTAAAAAAATATCTGGTAAATGTTAGATATGGAATTTATGTATGGAGTTGGGTCATTTACGGGCTGTTTGTTTAGTGGGTGTAGATATGAAGGAATGGATTGATTTCCATAAGTAATTGTTTGGTAGCTAGGTATGGAAATGAAAAGGGCTAATGACTTAAAAAGTTATCTAACTTGACATTTTTTGTCTTTGTGTGTAGCCTTCTTTTTTCTTTCCTATTCTATCATTAAACTTTCAAAAGTCGATCATTGTGTGTACTTTATGACCATTTTACCCTTACATTTTCTAAATTTCGAAGGGTAAAATGGTCATTTTACATGACAAAATAGTCACAAAATACACACAATGATCGACTTTTGAAAGTTTGATGACAAAATAAAAAAAAATAAAGATGGCTACACACAAAAACAAAAAGTGTCAAGTTAAATGACTTTTTAAGTAATTAGCCCAAATGAAAATATGTAATCATTTCATGAAAGTCATTGCTCAGGGAAGAGTTGGGTTTTAAATTTCATTCCCTTAAGTGGTCCCGCATTTTTTTGTTTCTTCCCCATTTATGTCATACTGTGTAGTATTTGTTACTATTATATTGTGAATTTGTCAACTTGCTTCATTTTTTTCAAAATTATTTACGGTATATATTATTTTTATATTATTTTGTGATAGTATATCCTCAAACATAATAGCTAAACCAAACAATGATATGGTTACGCTAGAAACCCAGTACCATTCAACCCAAAATGAAACCTATACCCATTGTGATTGTAGTTAACAAAACAAACGGGCCCTTAGTGTTTGGTTTTAATGTTTGAATTGATGGTTCCATTTGGTGAATTTGAGTTTAAACACAAGACGAAACCGAAAAATGATCTAGTGGTTCAATTAGTTTTTTATTGTTTTGATTGCAAAAGGGAACAATATGAGGACATCTAGAAGGGTCATGTAAGCCAATACAACTCTTCCTCGAGCGTGGGGTTCAAAAAAGTACATATGCTAATAAGATAAAAAAAGACAACCTTTTTATAATTTAGTTGTTCGCTACGAGTTATAGTAGCTTGACACATCAGATAGTTACTTTGTTTCATACACTTTTACTTAGACCACATGGTACGGGCCTTTTTTCCGCGTTTTGGGCGGAAAACGCAGCACGAAAACACAAAACCCACAAGAGATGTGGCGTTTTCGTGTTTGGCGCCGAAATAGCCAGCTGAGTTAGTCTCGAAAAATGCAGCACGAAAACGCGTACTGTGTCTGGCGTTTTCATGCTCGCGTTTTCGTGCTATATATATTTTTTTATTTTTTTAAAAACTGACTGTTAGAAAATGGTAAGGTTTGAATTCTAGCATTTTTTTTGTTTTTTGCTCCATTTTGACCCACTTAATACCCTATAAAAACCATATACTTTCACCATTTTATACCATACTTTCATATAAACTTTCACTTTTTTATATAACACTTCCAATTTTATAAACTTCACTACAATGAATCACAACCAATGGATAAAGAACTATTTCAACGACCTACAAACCCAAATACCGAATACGCAATTACCCAATTTTTCATCTTCGTCTAATCCAAATACTCCATCATCCGCAAACTCTATCACCTCAAATACCAATCAAATTACATCACGCGTCAACTTACAAATCCCAAACACATTCGCCAACTGGCAAAACCCGTTTGTCAATTATGTTGGAAACAAGAAAGTATCGGTCACTTCCAAGTTGTAATAGTCTTAGCCCGTAGTTTATTATTTGATTAGTCCAGTAAGCTAGTCTGGCCCAAGGCCCATGGATGGCTTAGTAAATCCCATGGACGGCCATGGTATGTAATATATATACCCTCTTCATGCCTTGGAGAGGGTTGGTTAGTTGGTTAGTTGTTTTATTTTTACATTTTCATACACTTAATATTCATATTACTTTCTCTCTCTAGAAACTTTCCAACCCACTTCTCTCTCTAGTTCTTGCATAATATCATTAGAGATTACTAGTATTCTTCAATTGGTATCAGAGCCATGGAGTGGTGTGTTTAGTTTTTGTGTTTGTCTTTTGATTTGTGTTCAAAACCTTTACAAAGAGCAAAATTTTGATTTAAATTTTTCGGCTTAAAAACCTTAAAGTCTCCATTTTTATTGTTCCTATAGGGTTAGTAACACTAGTTGTACAAGATTTTTTGCAAAAAACCAATCAAAAATGTGTCTTTTGAGTTTTGAAAATTTGGGTTTCGTCTCAGTTACAACCGAACTAGTTTTTGTCTGTTGGAACCGAACCAGAAGATCGAACGAGTTAACTGAACTAGTAGAACCGAACGAGTTGATTTTAGTTGGAACCGAACGAGTTTTTATCAGTTGGAACCGAACTAGTTTGTTTAGTTGGAACCGAACTAGTTTACTTTAGTTGGAACCGATCTAGTTGTTTGCCAGTTAGAGCCGAACTAGTACTTTTCAGTCCCAACCGAACCAGTTTACGACTTTGAGAGCCGAACTAGTTGGAAACCAGTTGGAACCGAACTAGTTGGAACCGAACCAGTTGGAACCGAACCAGTTGGAACCGAACTAAAGTTGTTTGAGAACCGATCTAATCATTTTCAACTAAAACCTATCAACTCAAATTTCTAAATTATACGGTTATTTCTTTGACTTGTAAAATCCCGTGAAACATTAACTTGTTCTCCCGGTTTTGTCGAGAATTGTAAAATCCCGTATAGTTTCAAGAATTACTTCAAGACTCGACAACCACATAATCAAACACAATTTCTTTCTACCACCGATCGATCAATTAGTAATCTTTTTGATACCACGTTATCAATGACGACTCTTGCTGATAAATCACTTCTCTCGGGTGGTGACAATAAACCACCGATGCTTGAAAAACATTTGTATGATTCATGGAAAAGCAGAATGGAACTTTATATGATGAATAGACCACATGGTAGAATGATCCTTGCTTCCGTTGAGAAAGGTCCACTCGTCTGGCCATCAATCACAGTGGATGGTGTAACAAGACTTAAGGAATATACTGAGCTCACCCCTGCAGAAGCCATTCAAGCTGATTGTGACATCAAAGCAATTAATATCATTCTCCAAGGCCTTCCAACAGAAATCTATGCTCTTGTGAGTCAACATCGTGTAGCCAAGGATCTTTGGGAGAAGATTAAACTGCTCATGCAAGGAACGTCGTTAACAAAGCAAGAACGAGAGTGTAAGTTGTACGATGAATTTGATAAGTTCACTTACAAGAAAGGAGAGTCGTTACACGAGTACTACTTGAGATTCACACTGCTACTCAATGATATGAACATCTACAAGATGCCACTGGAGCAATTTCAAGTTAATACCAAGTTTCTGAACACACTTCCTGATGAATGGAGCAAATTTGTTACTGATGTTAAGTTGGTCAAAGACTTGCATACTACCAATGTTGATCAGCTTCATGCTTACTTGGAACAACATGAACGACATGCAAATGAAGTTCGTTTGATGCATGAACGTAACTCCGATCCTCTTGCTTTAGTTGCATCTCACCAAATAACACAGTCACCTTATCAAACTCATCAACACACTTACCAAAACACTCAACTTCAACCACCAGCTTCAACATATCCATCTCCACAGTATGGTTCACCTTATCAGTCTCAACAATACTCAACTCATCAATCATCAACACCTCTTTCAATAACTTACCCATCTAATGATTTTCAATCATCAATTACCACAACGTTTATTCTCCATTATCATCCATCCCTCAATTGGAATATCCCCAAATTAACCAACAATCTGAATTTTCCCAACAAGACTCTGGTCTAAATTGCTTCTTAGTGTTCCAGAAGGTGTGAATTCCATCAATAAATGATGTTGTTTTTAACTGCAGTTGTCACATCTTGTTATCACTACTAAATAATCAGTGAGAACTCGTCTAAACGCTAGGCAACAAGTCCATAAATAATGGAAAAGAGTTTACACTACAATAACCAATTCAGGGCGGGAAGGACAAACTTCTTTTGCTGCGGGTACTTCAAGGACTTACACTCTAAGAGCAAGTGGAAGTAATTCTAGAAAACAATAAGGATGGTTAATTGTTTTAACTGACAAAGGGGTAAGGCCACTGTGTCCTAGAAGTACACATACCAAAGAGGAAAAATGATTCATGGTTTAAGGAGAAAGTGTTGCTGGTACAAGCTCAAGCACATGGTCAAATTCTAAATGAGGAGGAACTAGCTTTTTTGGCAGATCCAGATATTCCTGAAGGTCAAAGCACACAGACTGTCATTACTCACAATGCTGCTTATCAAGCTGATGATTTGGATGCATATGACTCTGATTGTGACGAACTCAACTCGGCCAAAGTTGCTCTCATGGCGAATTTATCTCATTATGGTTCAGATGCTCTTGCTGAGGTACACAATCATGATAATATGAATAATAATGTGGCACATCAAGCTGTGCAGGAGATGCCGTCTTCTCAACAGTCGAATGTTGTGAACCATTCAGAGACTGAAATAACCAGTGATAGCAATATCATTCCTTATTCTCAGTATGTGATTGATTCACAACAAGTAACTGTTCAGAATTCTAACTCCTCTGCACAACAAGATGATTTGATATTATCTGTGATTGAACAGCTTAAGACCCAAGTAGCTAATTGTACCAAGACCAATCTGGAAAATAAGAGTGTCAATGATACCTTAACTGCTGAGCTTGAAAGATATAAGGAACAAGTTAAAGTTTTGAAAGAAGGACAAAATGTTGACTTAAGGAGTAAGGATAACGTTTCAGACACATGTGCGCAATCTGTAGAGATTGATCTTCTTAAACAAACTTTTTAAGATGATTTAAAAGAAAAGGAATCTTTATAACAAACGGTTACTCTTCTAAAAAATGATTTTAAGAAAGAAGAATCTAGGAACATTGATAGAGAAATAGCTCTAGAA
Source organism: Tanacetum coccineum (assembly GCA_026074375.1). Classification (NCBI taxonomy): domain Eukaryota; kingdom Viridiplantae; phylum Streptophyta; class Magnoliopsida; order Asterales; family Asteraceae; genus Tanacetum; species Tanacetum coccineum. The sequence continues at coordinate 53,874 of BQNB010004406.1, read as the reverse complement.
AAGCATATCAAACATCTAGATAATATTGTTTTTAAAAGAGATCAATCTGCACAATAGATTATGTTGCTCTTAACAAAGATTTTTCTACATGATTTGTTCCACAAACTAAATTATCTGCTCAACAAGCCTTTTGGTCTAAGAATTCTGTAAATTCTTCAGAACCCACACTTTCTATTAGACCCACCAATGTTGAGGTTCCAAAAGAACTTCCTAAAGTCAGCATGGTTAACACGAGTTTGAAAAAACTTAAATACCATCTTGCTAACTTTGATGTGGTAGTCAAAGAAAGGACCACACCCACAGCTATCACTGAGGGTTCGTGGGGTTTCAAACATACAAAAGCTTGTTTTAGGGATGAAATAATTCCATTTGTAAAAGCTCTGAAGGACTTATTTAGCACATTCAACCAACATCTGGTTGATGAACTTTCTGAAGTCCAAAATGTCTTCCATCAAATGGAACAGGCTGTGGAACAACATCGTATTGAGTCAAAAACATTTGAAGTTAAGATGAATCAAGTTTTAAACGAAAATGAACGACTCTTGGAACAAGTGATGAGCAAAGATATTATGAACTTACTTGTTAATCCTTCTGTGGAGAATGATTATGTGAATGTGCATGAATGTCAAAAGTGTCTCAAACTTGAGACTGAGCTTCAAACAGATTTTGTTAAAAGGGAAACTTATGATAAACTGTTCAAAAGTTTTACCACTCTTGAAAAACATTGCATCTCTTTAGAAGTTGACACTCAACTTAAACATGAAATTTTTCAAAGGGGAAATTCTGTTTCAAATTAAAGTGTTCCAAGTTTTGATCAATTGTTTAAATTAAATGAATTGAAAGCTCAGTCCCAAGAGAAAGACACGGTAATTAAGAAGTTGAAAGAGAGAATTAAATCTCTAAGTGGAAAAATGGATAAGGATAAGATCAAACAGGACTTAGAAGAGATTGAAACCATAAATATTGAATTGGATCATAGGGTGACAAAGCTTATTGCTGAGAATGAGCATTTGAAACAGACCTATAAGCAACTTTATGACTCGATTAAACCAGCACGTATTCAATCAAAAGAACAATGTGCTAAGTTAATTAGTCAAGTCAACTTAAAGTCTGTGGAAATTTCTGATTTAAATGCAAGTCTTCAGGAAAAAGCTTTGGCAATTACAGCTCTCAAGGATGAATTAAGGAAACTTAAAGGAAAAGCCCTAGTTGATAATATTATTTCAAACCACCCTAGTGATCCAGAGTTGCATCAAGTTAATGTGGAACCAATAACCCCCAAATTGTTAAATAAAAGGACAACTCACTCTACCTATATTAAGCATTCTCATGAAGAAGCCGCAGTTCTTAGGGATCTAGTCGATCATATTAAAGCGAATTATCCCTTAAATCCACTCTTAGAATCTGCCTGTAAGTATACTAAACTAATTCAGGAGATGCTTGCTAAAATCAAGAACACCTGTCCTAGTATCAACAGTTCTAGAGAACAATTAGTGGCTGTGACCCTGATGAACAAAGTCAAAAGAGTTAGATTCACTGAGCCCGTCACATCCTCAAGAAACAGAAAAATAGCCCATACCTTAAACCTAGCTTCTAATAAACCTATGTTGTCTTCTACAGGAGTAAAACAGTCTACTAGTGCTAGCGGATCACAGCCTTCAGGCAATACAAAGAAAGATAAGATTCTGCAAACACAAAGTAGAATTTCAAAGAATAAAGTAGAAGTCTGCCCTAGGAAAGTTAAATCTAGTTTGAAAAATAAAGATCATGTTGTTGAACCAAAATGAACTACTCCTGTGCAGCTTAATGCGAATTCTGACCTTAAATGTGTTAAGTGTAATGGTTGCATGCTTTCTGATAATCATGATTTGTGTGTTCTTGATTTTATCAATAATGTGAATGCTCGTGCTAAATCTAGATCTGTTAAGAAAAATTCAAAGAGAAAAGTTTGGAAACCAACAGGAAAGGTGTTTACCAATATTGGATATATCTGGAGACCTACTGGTCGGACCTTCACTATAGTAGGAAATGCGTGCCCTTTAACTAGGATTACCACAACTACTGAAGTGCCCCTTAGGAAATCATCTGCTCTAGATAATAAAACACCTAAACCTGTCGTCACATTGGTTTACTCAAGGAAACCTAGGAAGTCTAAAACTAGTGTTCCTGTTAACAATTATAAGGTTATTAAATCTGTAACTGCTAACAATTCGGAACCCAGTCAATCCCGGGGATCCATAGTTTCCAATGTTCCATCTTCCTCTCTTGATGAATGCAGGTCGTCCAAATTGTCCTCTGGTATTTGGACTCCGGCTGCTCCAAGCATATGACCGGAGATCGCTCTCAGCTCACCAACTTCGTCAGCAAATTCTTGGGTACAGTCAAATTCGGTAATGATCATGTTGCAAAGATTATGGGTTATGAAGACTATCAGATTGGGAATGTTACAATTTCAAGGGTTTATTACGTTGAAGGACTTGGGCATAATCTATTCTCTGTGGGACAGTTCTGTGATTCCAACCTCAAAGTTGTGTTTCGTCAACACACCTGCTACATTCGCAATCTAGAAGTGTTTGATTTATTATCTGGATCTTGAGGGGACAATCTTATACACTCTCTCTTTAGGGATATGATGCGTCCTCTCCTATCTGTCTCTTGTCAAAGGCTCTAAAACCAAGTCCTATATGCATCGTCTTCTCACTCATTTGAACTCGGAGCTATTAATCATCTTTCCAGAACATGGTCTTGTTCGAGTTCTCCTAAGCACAGTTTGAAAGGACCATTTGTGTACTGCATGTGCATGTAGGGCAAGAGCACGAAATAAACCCCATCAACCAAATCTTGAGGAAACCAATCAAGAAAAACTCAACTGTTGCACATGGATCTGGTGGTCCAATGCAGTCGCGAGTGTCAATGGAAAGAAGTACATCCTTGTTATTATCTACGATTACTCTCGATTTACATGGGTAAAATGCTTGCGATCAAAAGATGAAGCTTCAACTTTTATTATCAATTTTTTGAAGATGATCCAAGTACGGCTTAAAGAAACCGTCTGACGCATCAGAACAGATAATGGAACTGAGTTTGTTAATCAGACATTGCGTGAATATTATGAGAAGGTTTGCATCTCTCATGAAATATCTGTTGCTCGCTCTCTACAGCAAAACGGTGTTGTTGAAAGATGAAATTGTACGCTAATTGAAGCAGCCCGCACTATGTTAATTTATGCAAAAGCTCATTTATTTCTATGGGCCGAAGCGGTTGCTACAGCCTGTTATACCTAAAATGGTTCCATGATACGCCATAGACACGGTAAAACACCATACGAGCTTCTGCACAACAAACCTCCCGACCAATCGTATCTTCATGTGTTTGGTGCACTCTGCTACCCAACGTATGATAACGAGAACTTGGGCAAGTTACAACCAAAGGCCGATATAGGTATTTTCATTGGCTATGCACCCACGAAGAAAGCATTCCGGATTTACAACAGATGTACTAGATGAATAATTGAAACCATTCACGTTGACTTTGATGAGCTGACTGCGTTGGCTTCTGAACATAGCAGTTCAGGACCCGCACTTCATGAAATAACTCCTGCAACAATCAGTTTAGGACTCGTGCCAAACCCTTATCCTTCAACACCGTTTGTACAAACATCGCGAACTGACTGGGATATGCTGTTTCAACCGTTGTTTGATGAATTTCTCAATCCTTCACCTAGTGTTGATCATTCAGCTCTTGAAGTCGTTGCTCCAAGTAATGAAGTAATTGCTCTAGTTCTTGCTGAATCAACTGGTTCACCTTCATCAACTACACTTAACCAAGACGCACCATCTCTAAGTAATTCTCAAACTACACCCGAAACCGAACCTCCCATCATTTGAAACGATGTTGAAGAAGATAATCATGATATTGAAGTTGCACATACGGGTAATGATCCGTACTTTGGATCAATCTTCATCATCGAACACTATTCATATAATTGTGCACCCTGATCACCAAATTTCTGAACACAATAGCAAATGGACTAAGGATCATCCACTTGAAAACATAATCGGTGAACTCGCTAGACCAGTTTCCACTCGACTGCAATTACATGAGCAAGCTCTTTTCTGTTACTACGATGCTTTCCTCACTGATGTTGAACCCAAGACATATAAAGATGCTTTGACTCAGGCTTGTTGGATTGAAGCAATGCAAGAAGAACTTAATGAGTTCAAACGACTTGAAGTATGGGAGCTCGTACCCCGACCAGACAAAGTTATAGTGATTACTTTGAAGTGGATCTACAAAGTGAAACTAGATGAACTAGGAGGAATTTTGAAGAACAAAGCTCGATTAGTAGCCCGTGGTTACCGTCAAGAGGAGGGAATCGATTTTGAAGAGTCTTTTGCTCCGGTTGTGAGATTAGAGGCTATACGGATTTTTCTCGCGTTTGCTGCTCATATGAACATGGTCGTATACCAAATGGATGTGAAGACTGCGTTTCTGAATGGTAATCTGCGGGAAGAGGTTTATGTTAGCCAGCCGGATGGGTTCGTGGATAAAGATAACCCCAATCACGTGTATAAGCTAAAGAAAGCTCTTTATGGGTTGAAACAAGCTCCACGCGCGTGGTATGATATGTTGTCTTCGTTCTTGATATCCCAAGACTTCTCCAAAGGCTCAGTGGATCCTACATTGTTCATCCGCAGAGACGGCAAGGAATTACTTCTGGTACAAATTTATGTCGATGATATTATCTTTGCTGCATCTACACCTGAACTTTGTGATCTATTTTCTAAAATCATGTGTTCAAAATTTAAGATGTCAATGATGGGCAAAATCTCATTTTTCTTAGGATTACAGATTTCTCAAAGTCCCAGAGGCATCTTTATTAACCAGTCAAAATATGCCCTTGAATCTTTAAAGAAATACGGTTTTGACTCTTGTGACCCAGTGGATACTCCAATGGTGGAGAAATCCAAACTGGATGAGGATAAAGAAGGGAAAGCCGTAGATCCGTCACACTATCGTGGTATGATTGGCACCCTCCTTTATCTTACAGCCAGTAGACCTGACCTACAATTTGCTATATGCATGTGTGCCCGGTATCAGGCTCGGCCTACCGAAAAGCACTTAAATGCGGTAAAAAGGATCTTTCGGTATCTAAAAGGAACCGTACATCGGGGTCTATGGTATCCGAAGGATTCTTCGATTGCTCTAACAGCATTTGCAGATGCGGATCATGCTGGTTGTCAAGATACACGCCGTAGCACTTCTGGTAGTATGCAACTTTTGGGTGATAGACTTGTTAGCTGGTCGTCTAAAAGGCAGAAAAGCGCTGCGATATCCAGTACGGAAGCTGAATATATTGCTTTGTCCGGCTGTTGTGCTCAAATCCTTTGGATGAGATCACAGCTTACCGACTATGGCTTTGGATTCAATAAAATTCCAATGTACTGTGATAACAAAAGCGCTATTGCCTTATGCTGCAACAACGTTCAACATTCCAGATCCAAGCATATAGACATCAGATTTCACTTTATCAAGGAGCATGTTGAGAATGGGGTGATCGAACTTTACTTTGTCAATACGGAGTATCAACTGGCAGACATCTTCACTAAAGCTCTTGGCCGAAATAGAATTGAATTTCTGATCAACAAGCTGGGAATGCGAAGTTTTACGCCGGAGACTCTGAAACAATTGGCAGATGAAGTTGATGAATAGTAGTGGTACCTATTCAAATATCCTGTATCATATGTATATATTTTAAAACCATAAAAACCAAAAAGATTTTTCATTTTTCAAAATTTTTATAAAAACAAAATACAAAAATATAAAATTTTAAAAACCAAAGAAAAAATTAAAAAATGAGAAAATATAAAAAGAGGTAATAATGACATGTCTTCTGAAAATCGATAACATTTACGGTCTTAGAAATGTCATTCAATAATGATACGAGCCTATAAATGAAGTTCGAGCAGAAGTTCCAAATGTTTTCAAAACATGCCAAATGGCTTGCTATTATTTCAGATAGCAACCCGGTCATCATCTTAAAGGCAAGTATTTCAAAAAGAAAACTTGACCTCTCAACGAGAATTTATTCTCGGGCATGGTCTACTTTATGACCATGCAAAGGCTTGTGATTACTTTGCATCATAACCCGTGCTTCCTATATTTCCATAAGTGTACGCGTCAGTGCGCTTATGTGTCAAAATAAGAGAAATCTTATTTTTATTGGTAAAAAGTTGTCTTCATAATGAATCAGTGTTTTCAGTAATCACAAAAAGATTTTCAAAGACAATTCGACCACTCAAACAATGACAACAACTTTTTAAATAGAAAATGAGTCATTATTTGAGGGGGAGAAAGTGTCATCCAATAATCTTTTAAAACAGTCTTTCAAAATAAGTCATGGAATAAACGGATGAAGTTTTTTATAATGACGGATAACAATTTCAAGGAGAGTTAATTTATATTAACTACTAGAGCTTTAGATGTCATTTGTGTAATATTTTGGACTTATTTTGCAACTTGGAGATTAGTGATTCAGGCTTAACACTACATTCGATCAATATTGCTCGACACCTCTTAGTTTGTAAAAGACTTAGGAATGCTTGGAAATACTTTTAAAGTTTTAAAAGCCTTGAAATTGATTCTCACGGAATAGATTTAAGCTTAATAATACTTCAAACACGATCTCGAATATGTATGGTAAAGGTTTTTTTTGCTGATTCCGACGTGTCGAAGCCATCAAGGGGGAAGGAGTTGATGTATACTTGATAGTGTCATTGGCCTTCTTTTGCGGTTAGCTTCTTTTGTCTTTTGAGGTTAGCTTCTTTTGATTTAGGTTGTTTTGAATCTTTCGGGTGCACTATCTCAATCACATGGTGGAAGAGACATATCGTCATTAGCCAGTATGCATCATTTGAGTTCCTAGGGGAAGTATTAGGAGTATAATTATTTAAAATGTGAGAAAAGTTCTTTCTGATTCAATTAATGCTTCTGCAAATGGTTATATCCCTATGTTTATTATTAAAAGGTAGAATTTGTTTAAATGGAAGAGGTATATCATAGTGTATGATGATTCCTTTAAATGTCGTTATCTGCAGGAAGAAATGTCTAATTTGGACTTAGTTGATTAGGTGTTATCATTTCAACTACTTAGAGGAATAATTGTGACATCCGGGACTTAGTTGACTTTGGTGTTGCAATTTATATCATCATCTCATGTAAGGGAAATGGACATCGGGACTTACATTGACTTGGTGTTTGCGGTATAAATTTTGAAAGGGTTTAACTGTTTACTTAAGATATATGGGGTTTTTTACTTCATTAGATACTTGAGGCAAGCTGCTAGAAAGTTTTGATTTTATCAATAATGGAGTGTGGTTTAGGGGGAAGCTAAGACAACATAAACACCGAATCACCAACCACACCAAGGCTCAAGTTACATTGTGTTATTGATCTTTCATACTTGAATTTAGAAGCAAGACGTTCATAACTTGGAAAGAAAGTTGAAGCAATACAGAAGAGTGCTTGGAAGGAGAAATCAGATTGAAACTCTTGACAGAAAGAAGGTTAATGAGCGTTGGAAAAAGTTTGTTGGTGGGAGATTGTACGAAGGAGGACATACGGTCGGCTACAAACTGGGACCATATGATTTCTCATATGATGTTCTCATTATTCAGGTCATAATTTCGTATATTAATAACCTGTGAATTGTATCTAAGAAGTATAAGACTTAGGCTTATGTAGTGTTCGAGTACGATGATTTTTCAGAATTTTACAAAATTCAAAATCTTTCAACAATTCCGTACTCGACACTATATCATATCCCTCATAATTTGAGGGGGAGCATTAAAATGTTCCTATAAGTTATTCTGTGACATTTTGTCCCCGGACGTTTAATCAATTGATATCCAAAATATCAAGGGATTAACAATTTGGATAAGGGGAAAATGTGATTAAACTGAATCTAACGTGTATTGAAATGTGATCATATAAAATAGACTCAGTTCACTCTACACTTAGCATGTACTATGATATCGATGCACGTGTTAAGGGGGAGCTTTTAGTGATAATGAAAAACTCTCAAAGTGTAAATCTTTTTGATATTTATATCAAACACTTTTATTGAATTTTCAATTGTTTTGAAGGATTGTGATGGAATACCCAAAAGACCGGCCATGTTCTTAAATTTATGGAGATATAAGGTGGTTAGGCATAGATATTCAAATCCCATGATCCAGTCAGAACCGGAGGGATCTACCCAGGGATATCTACTAGTTAGTGTAGAAGTCCTTAGGTATGATACAAAAGGGGAAAAAGTAAGAATTGGGAATAATGCCGACTGAGATGGAGCTAACACTGGAACAAACCCAACAAGGTGTTAGTTATGAAGTCTCGGTAAGCATTGAAGGGGTTGAAGAATGAAAAAGAAATGGAAAGATAAAGGGTGAAAAGAAAGAAGCCCTCCATATAGTTAGGCAGAAACTGGGTCAATACATAATATGTCGGAAACAAGAAGTTGTTGTCCGACATTGAAGACAGTCATGGACCCAGTGACGCTAAGCACAACCCTCCCTATCCACTCAAGGTCTCTCAACAGACTCTTGTTTCATTTCTTACGAAGATTACACGCATTTCTATTGACTTTCTCACTCCGAGTTGGTCGATATTGAAAAGGTGGCAGTCTGCTCCAGCCTCCGATCACTAAAACAAAAGAGCACTATTAAGTCTAGAGCCAAAAGAGATCATCCATAAATCTCATTAGGACACTTGTTAAATTCTACTTGTTAAGTCACACAATGTGAATAACAAGAAATATTTAGTCCTACGCATTATTCTAGTGATTTTGCCAGAACATCCGAGTGATTTCAATCACAATGAAGATGGAAATCCTGCTTGAGCCAACACCAAACAAGCTCATGGTAGGTGACTTGTGCAATTCTATATGAATCAAACTTGTGTCAACTGGAAAGAAACGATGGTGCGATTCTATAAGAATCAAACTTGTTCCAGGTTATGAATTGACGATTGATGACGAATTTTTGAAATGATCAACACTCTCGATGTGTCACAAAACCACTTTAGCAAGTGACACATCGAGTGATTTTCAAATCGATTTTTCTATTTCAATCGGTGAGATAGTAACTCGCTGGTTCACTCTTATCGTGCTGTCTGCTTTGAGACGTTCCGGTAATGAGAACATGCTGAGTTTGATGAATCTAATACATATGTGTTAGAAAGATTCTATACTTCAGCTGGAAATCCTGTCAAGGAGATTCTTCTTAAATTGAATCTACCTGATCACAGGTCGATCCTCACGGATTCGAAGGTTACTCCAACCAAACACGGGCGAATGACAAAGCCATATACGTCCCCCCGCTTTATTGCTAACTGTCTTAATGCAGGATACTTAAAGATGGTGATGAAGGTACCTGATTCTAGCTGACTCACAAGATTCATAACCACATGCTCATACCCGACCGACAAAACATAAAGACATCATGAAAGCTCAAGTACATGTTTCAAGACTTCCGCTACTCTGATACCGTACGTCTTTCTTGAAGTGACGAAGTATTAAAGTCAAAGAATTTCAAAGAAGTTTCCGTCACTCTGATACCGAACGTCTTTCTCGAAGTGACGAAGTGTTAAAGTTAAAGAATTTCAAGAAAGATGCAACATTAAAGCTTTTCAAGTCAACAAATCAAGAAAGGTATGAGCATGTCGGTCCAAAGTCACAAGTTTTACAAGATGGTCACAAGATGGCGAAATGAGATTATACTTGGTTGATGATCTCACAGTGCTCAAGATCACATCTCCACTTACAAGTAAAGATAAAGGAACAAGCTCGAGCCTAAAGTCAAAGATTACTACAACATATTCACAAGAGAAAGTCAAGTTTACGAGCTAAAGACTAAGAGATATAGCATAGTATGCTAGGTTTAAATTTTGTAAAATGGAGTGACCTCCCTTAGGGGGAGATTGTTGGAAACAAGAAAAGTATCGGTCACTTCCAAGTTGTAATAGTCTTAGCCCGTAGTTTGTTATATGATTAGACTAGTAAGCTAGTCTGGCCCAAGGCCCATGGAAAGCCCGTTAAGGCCCATGGCCGGCCAAGTAGGTAGTTTATATACCCTCTCCATGCCTTGGAGAGGGTGGTTGGTTGTTTTCATTTCCTACATTTCACACACATATTCATTATTACTTTCTCTCTCTAGAAACCTTCCAACCCACTTCTCTCTCTAGTTCTTGCATAATATCATTAGAGATTGCTAGTATTCTTCATTACCCTCATATATAATAGCGAAGCAAACAATGTCATTTTGAAGGTGCACACATGATGTTGTTTGGCTTTGGGTGGGCCAGGTGTGTAACTAGGTTAGGCCAAATAATCGTTTGAGGTCAAACAACATCGTTTTTTTAGGTCGGGGGATTCTGGTATATACACGTCAGGATAAACAGACACTCACACACACAGACTTACCAACACACACGCACCTACGAACACAAAATAAGGAGATCTGTAGCAACAATATTCGAACGATGATCGTTCACGGGTGCATGTAAGTGATCCTTATTTTAGTTACTTTATTGATCAATAATCATGTGAATGTTTTATGATTTTTGATTTTTTTATTTAAAACTGACGATTCGTATGCTATAGTTGCTGCATGTTGTTAATTTTTAGTCTTTATTAAGGGTTTGGGTTGAAACGATTTGTAGAAGTGTTGATTATGGTTGGTGTAGTGTAATTTTTGATGGTAAGTGTGGTTATAGATGTTAGGTCCGTGTTTCATTATCAGTTTTTTAGCTGATGTTGTTGCATGGTGGTTGTTGTTATGGATTGGTGGTTTTTTGTGTAACATTTTCCTGATTTTTGATGAGAAATGTGTTCTGCCAAAACCGTGTCGTTTAAGGTTTGCGTTGGATTATTTAAGTGTTTGTTGGTGTTCGTAACTGATAACATTATTGGTCATTTTGTGAGGGTATAGTTTATGCCGACTGATGTGGGTATTTGCTATATATGTTTAGGGTTTACATGTTGTGGATTTGCGGTTTCTTGTGTAATGACTGGCTTATATTCAATGTGAAGTGCATTTTTCTAAACCGTTTCCTTTAAGGTTTGCGTTGGATCATTTAGACGTTTATTGGTGTTCAAAAGTAATAATATTATTGGTCATTTTGTGAGGTTACATTTTATGCTACATGATATGGATATTTGTTTATATATGTTTAAAAGAAATGTTAACCTTGTTGGAAACAAGAAAAGTATCGGTCACTTCCAAGTTGTAATAGTCTTAGCCCGTAGTTTGTTATATGATTAGTTATAAGTAGTCAGTCCCAAGGCCATGGAAAGCCCATTAAGGCCCTGGCCGGCAATGTATGTAGTATATATTCCATCCGCCATAGCCTTGGAGTGGGTGTTGGTTGTTTTATTTCTCATTTCTCACACATAAAATTATGATCATCTTTCCATATTAAATTTCTCCCTTAGAAACTTCCTACATACTTCTCTCTCTAGTTCTTGTATAATATCAAAGATTAATTATATTCTTCAATTGGTATCAAGATCCATGGAGTGTGTGGTTAGTTTTCGTGGTTTGTCTTTTGATTTGTGTTCATAAAACCTTTATATAAGAATCAATATCTTGATTAAATTTTTCTTTTTTTTTTTTTTTTTTTTTTGTGGTTATAAACCTTAAAGTTGTCATTTTAATTGTTCATTTAGGGTTTAGTAACACTAGTTGTACAAGACTTTTTTGCAAAAATACAATCATAAATGTGGCTTTTTTGGTTTTGAAAAAATTTTGGGTTAGTCATTGTTAAACCAAACTAGTCGTTTTTGTTTAGAACGAAAACGAGTTGTTCATAGTTTTTACCGAAATAGTCGTCGGTTATAACACAAATGTCTTTTTAGTTGGAACCAATCGAGTTGTTCTAGTTATAACCTAACTAGTCGTTGTAGTTATAACCGAACTAGTCGTTTTAGTTGGAACCGAACGAGTTGTTCATAGTTATAACCGAACTAGTCGTCGTAGTTGTAACCGAACGAGTTGATTTTAGTTTGAACCGAAATAGTTTGTTTGTGTTGAAACCGAACGAGTTGATTTTAGTTGGAACCGAACGAGTTGTTATTAGTCGGAACCGAACTAGTTTTGTGAGTTAGAACCGAACTAGTCAATCTGTGTTGAAACCGAACTAGTGAACCTGGACCAATAGAACCGATCTAGTTTGTTATGTTGTTGGAACTGAAAAAAAACTAGTTAACCGAAACCTGTTGAACCGTTCTTAGTTTGTTTGGGTTGGATACAAACTTGTTAATCGAAACAGTGGACCGAACTAGTCTTTGGTTTCTTCAACAGAAATAATAACCGAACCAGTGGAACCGAACTAGTTAGTTCTTTGACAACCGAACTAGTTAATTGTTTTGGGAACCGAACTAGTCAACCTCCTATGAAAACCGAACTAGTCAAAACCTATCAACTCAAATTTCTAAATTATACGGTTATTTCTTTGACTTGTAAAATCGCGTGAAACATTAACTTGTTTTCTTGGTTTTGTCCGAGAATTTGTAAAATCCCATGTAGATTCTAGAATTACTTCATAGACTCGGACAACACATAATCAAACACAATTTCTTTCTACACCGATCAATCAAATAGTAATCTTTTTTACATACCACATATCAATGGACGACTCTTGCTGTTAATAACTTCTTCTCGGGTGGTGGACATTTATACACCGATGCTTGAAAAACATTGGTTGATTCATGGAAAAGCAGAATGGATCTAAATAGGATGAATGGAACCACATGGTAGAATGATCCTTGCTTCTGTTGAGAAAGGTCCACTCGTCCGGCCATCAATCACAGTGTATGGTGTAACAAGACTTAAGGAATATACTGAGCTCACCCCTGCAGAAGCCATTCAAGCTGATTGCGATATCAAAGTAATTAATATCATGCTCATGCAAGGAACGTCGTTAATAAAGCAAAAACGAGAGTGTAAGTTGTACGATGAATTTGATAAGTTTACTTACAAGAAAGGAGAGTCGTTGCACGAGTCTACTTGAGATTCACACTTGCTATCAATGATATGAACATATACCAGATGCCACTAGAGCAATTTCAAGTTACTTACCTAGTTTCTGATACAACACTTCCTGTTGAGTGGAGCATATTCGTCACTGATGTTAAGTTGGTCAAAGAATTGCATATACCAATGTGATCGTTATGCTTAAATTAGAACAACATGAACGAACTTGCAATTGAAAGTTCGTTTGATGCTGAACGTACTCGATACTTCTTGCTTTAGTTGTATCTCACCAAAATAAAATCAAGTCACATTTTCAAAATCATCAACTCACTTACCAAAAACACTCAACTTCAACAACAGCTTCAAATATCCATCTCCACAGTATGGTTACCTTATAAGTCTCATTCAATACGCTAACTCATCAATCTCAACACCTTTTTCATTAACTTATCCATTATTGATTTTCAATCTTCAATTCACCACAAACATTTTTTCTCATCAACATCCATCCCTCAATTGGAATATCCTCCCTAAATTAACCAACAATCTGAAAACAGAGGATGGTTATTTGCTACAACTATAAAGGGGAAGGTCACATGTCCAGACAGTGCACCAAACCAAAAGATAAAGGATAATTCGTGGTTTAAGGAGAAAGTGTTGCTTGAACAAAGCTAAGCACGTGTCAAATTCTAAATGAGGGAGGATCTAGCGCTCTTTTCGGAAGATCCAGATATTCCTGAAGGTCAAGGCACACAGACTGTCATTACTCACAATGCTGCTTATCAAGCTGATGATTTGGATGCATATGACTCTGATTGTGACAAACTCAACTCTGCCAAAGTTGCTCTCATGGCGAATTTATCTCATTATGGTTTAGATGCTCTTGCTGAGGTACACAATCATGATAATATGAATAATAATGCGGTAAATCAAGCTGTGCAGGTGATGTCGTCTTCTCAACAGTCGAATGTTGTGAATCATTCAGAGACTGAAATAACCAGTGATAGCAATATCATTCCTTATTCTCAGTATGTGATTGAATCACAACAAGCAACTGTTCAGAATTCTAACTCCTCTGCACAACAAGATGATTTAATATTATCTGTGATTGAACAACTAAAAACCCAAGTTGCTAATTGTACCAAGATAAATCTAGAAAATAAGAGTGTCAATGATACCTTAACTGCTGAGCTTGAAAGATATAAGGAACAAGTTAAAGTTTTGAAAGAAGGAGACTTGAGGAGTAAGGATAACGTTTCAGACACATGTGCATAGTCTGTAGAGATTGATCTTCTTAAACAAACTCTTTCAGAACATTTAAAAGAAAAGGAATCTTCTATACAGAGGTTATCTTCTAAAAAATGATTTTAAGAAAGAAGAATATAGGAACATTGATAGAGAAAATAGATTTCTGAAAAGCAAATCAAAACATATAGAAAATAATTGTTTTTAAAAGAGATCAATCTGCACAAACTGTTTACATGTTGACAAAACCTTAGTTTTTCTATGATAATACAATAAACTAAAGCTTAGGTTTTCAAAATTCCCTTCTATCTGAGAAAGATCAGGCGAGTGAAACCAAAGCTATTCTGTTGGTGATATTATTGTTCCAACTAAACCCTTTTGTGATTCCTGACTTTTGAAGAGATAATTATCACGTGCTGAAGACAGTCATTCCAAAATGCTTTTAAAACATAAGGATAATATGGTGTTTGAAAGGAAAAGCATGTTGTTCCACACAATATAGATTATGCTTCACATTATCCCAAACTTTTAAAGATTTTCCAACACGATTTGTTCCACAAACTGAATTATCTGCTGAACAAGCCTTTTGGTCTCAGAATTCTTCAGAACCCACACTTTCTATTAGACCCAGCAATGTTGAGGTTCTAAAAGAACTTTTTAAAGTCAACATGATTAACACGAGTTTGAAGATAACCGTAATCCACCATTTGCTAACTTTGTTGTGGTAGTCAAAGAAAGGACCACACCCACAGCTATCACTGAGGGTTCGTGGGGTTTCGAACATACAAAAGCTTGTTTTAGGGATGAAATAATTCCCATCTTGTAAAAGCTTGAAGGATTATTTAGTACTTTCAACCATTAATTTGGGTGATGAACTTTCTGAGTCCAAATGTCTTCTATCAAATGGAACAGGTTGGAACAACATCGTATTGAGTCAAAAACATTTGAAGTTAAGATGAATCAGTTTTGAAACGAAAATGAACGACTCTTGGAACAAGTGATGAGCAAAGATATTGTGAACTTAATTGCGAATTCTTCTGTGGATAATGATTATGTGAATGTGCGTGAATGTCAAAAGTGTCTCAAACTTGAGACTGAGCTTCAAACAGATTTTGTTGAAAAAGAAACTTATGATAAACTGTTTAAAAGTTTTACCATTCTTGAAAAACATTGCATCTTTAGATGTTGACATCTCAACTTAAAAATAGAAAAATTTTTAAAGGGAAAATTCTGTTTCCAATGAAGTGATCCCAAATTTTGATCAATTGTTAAATTAAATGAATTGAATGCCCTCAGGTCCCAAGAGAAAGGGGACACGGTAATTAAGAAGTTGAAAGAGGAATTAAATCTTAAGTGGAAATATGGATAAGATATGACAAACAGTACTTTCGAGAGAATGAATAACCATTAATATTGAATTGTATCATAGGGTGACAAAGCTTATTGCTGAGAACGAGCATTTGAAACAGACCTACAAGCAACTTTATGACTCGATTAAACCAGCACAAATTCAATCAAAAGAACAATGTGCTAAGTTAATTAGTCAAGTCTCATTAAGTCCTGTGGAAATTTCTACTTTATATGCAAAGTCTTCAGGAAAAAGGGCTTTGGCATTAAGCTCTCGAGGATGAATTTAAGGAAAAAACTTAAAGAAAAGCACTTGTTGATATAATGTTTCAAACCACCTTAGTGATCAGAGTTGCATTATGTTAATGTGGAACCAATAAACCCCTAAATTGTTGATATAAAAGGCACAGATCATTGCCTATATACGCATTCTCAAGTAAGAAGCACAGTTTCTTAGGGTTCTAGTCGATCATATTAAAGCTAATTATATCTTAGTGACACTCTTAGAATATCGACTGTAAGTATACTAAACTAATTCAGGAGATGCTTTCTAAAATTAGTAAAACATGTCCTAGTATCAACCGTTTTGGAGAACTAATTAAGTGGCTTGACCACGATGAACTAAGTCAAAAGTGTTGGATTCACTGAGCCCGTCACCATCCTCAAGAAACATAAAAACAGCACCATACCTTAAAAACCTAGTTATAACAACCATATGTTGTATTCTACAGCGTGTAAAACAGTATACTAGATGTAGCGGATCAAAGCCTTCAAGGCAATACATAAGTAAAGATAAGATTCAGCAAACACAAAGTTAGAATTTGAAGAATTAAGTAGAGCCCAACACTTGGAAATTATACCAGATTGAAAAATAAAGATCATGTTGTCGAACCAAAAGGAACTGCTACTGTGCAGCATTCCAAGCTTAATGCGAATTATGAACTTAAATGTGTTAAGTGTAATGGTTGCATGCTTTCTGATAATCATGATTTGTGTGTTCTTGATTTTATCAATAATGTGAATGCTCGTGCTAAATCTAGTTCTGTTAAGAAAAATTCAAAGAGAAAAGTTTAGAAACCAACGGGAAAGGTGTTTACCAATATTGAATATATCTGGAGACCTACTGGTCGGACCTTCACTATAGATGGAAATACGTGCCCTTTAACTATGATTACCACAACTATTGAAGTACCCCTTAGGAAATAAATGCTCGTCTCTCTCATTTGAACTTCGGAGCTATTAATCATCTTGCCAGACATGGTCTTGTTCGAGGTCTCCCTAAGCTCAAGTTTAAAAAGGACCATTTGTGTTCTACATGTGCATTAGGCAAGAGCACGAAGAAACCCCACAAACCCAAATCTGAGGACACCAATCAAGAAAAACTCTATCTGTTGCACATGGATCTGTGTGGACCAATGCGTGTCGCGAGTGTCAATGGAAAGAAGTACATCCTTGTTATTGTCGACGATTACTCTCGATTTACATGGGTAAAATGCTTGCGATCAAAAAATGAAGCTTCATCCTTTATTATCAATTTTTTGAAGATGATCCAAGTACGACTTAAGGAAACCGTCCGACGCATCAGAACAGATAATGGAACTGAGTTTGTTAATCAGACATTGCGTGAATATTATGAGAAGGTTGGCATCTCTCATGAAACATCTGTTGCCCGCTCTCTACAGTAAAACGGTGTTGTTGAAAGACGAAATTGTACGCTAATTGAAGCAGCCCGCACTATGTTAATTTATACAAAAGCTCCGTTATTTCTATGGGCCGAAGCTGTTGCTACAGCCTGTTATACCCAAAATCGTTCCATGATACGCCGTCGACACGGTAAAACACCATACGAGCTTCTGCACAACAAACCTCCCGACCTATCGTATCTTTATGTGTTTGGTGCACTCTGCTACCCAACGAATAATAGCGAGAACTTGGGCAACTTACAACCGAATGTCGATATAGGTATTTTCATTGGCTATGCACCCACGAAGAAAGCATTTCGGATTTACAACAGACGTACCAGACGAATAATTGAAACCATTCACGTTGACTTTGATGAGCTGACTGCAATGGCTTCTGAACACAGCAGTTCAGGACCCGCACTTCATGAAATGACTCCTGCAACAATCAGTTCAGGACTCGTGCCAAACCCTCATCCTTCAACACCGTTTGTACCACCTTCGCGAACTGACTGGGATATGCTGTTTCAACCGTTGTTCGATGAATTTCTCAATCCTTCACCTAGTGTTGATCATCCAGCTCCTGAAGTTGTTGCTCCAATTAATGAAGTAATTGCTCCAGTTCTTGCTGACTCAACCGGTTCACCTTCATCAACTACAGTTGACCAAGATGCACCATCTCCAAGTAATTCTCAAACAACACCCGAAACCGAACCTCCCGTCATTCCGAACGATGTTGAAGAAGATAATCATGATATTGAAGTTGCACATATGGGTAATGATCCGTACTTTGGTGTTCCAATTCCAGAAATCCCCTCTGATCAATCTTCATCATCGGATTCTATTCATACAATTGTGCACCCTGATCACCAAATTTCTGAACACAATAGCAAATGGACTAAGGATCATCCACTTGAAAACATAATCGGTGAACTCGCTAGACCAGTTTCCACTCGGCTGCAATTACATGAGCAAGCTCTTTTCTGTTACTACGATGCTTTCCTCACTGCTGTTGAACCCAAGACGTATAAAGATGCTTTGACTCAAGCCTGTTGGATTGAAGCAATGCAAGAAGAACTTAATGAGTTCGAACGACTTGAAGTATGGGAGCTCGTACCCCGACCAGACAAAGTTATGGTGATTACTTTGAAGTGGATCTACAAAGTGAAACTAGACGAACTGGGAGGAATTTTGAAGAACAAAGCTCGATTAGTAGCCCGTGGTTACCGTCAAGAGGAGGGAATCGATTTTGAAGAGTCTTTTGCTCCGGTTGCGAGATTAGAGGCTATAAGGATTTTTCTCGCGTTTGCTGCTCATATGAACATGGTCGTATACCAAATGGATGTGAAGACTGCGTTTCTGAATGGTAATCTGCGGGAAGAGGTTTATGTTAGCCAGCCGGATGGGTTCGTGGATAAAGATAACCCCAATCACGTGTATAAGCTAAAGAAAGCTCTTTATGGGTTGAAACAAGCTCCACGCGCGTGGTATGATATGTTGTCTTCGTTCTTGATATCCCAAGACTTCTCCAAAGGCTCAGTGGATCCTACATTGTTCATCCGCAGAGACGGCAAGGAATTACTTCTGGTACAAATTTATGTCGATGATATTATCTTTGCTGCATCTACACCTGAACTTTGTGATCTATTTTCTAAAATCATGTGTTCAAAATTTAAGATGTTAATGATGGGCAAAATCTCATTTTTCTTAGGATTACAGATTTCTCAAAGTACCAGAGGCATCTTTATTAACCAATCAAAATATTCCCTTGAATCTTTAAAGAAATACAGTTTTGACTCTTGTGACCTAGTGGATACTCTAATGGTGGAGAAATCCAAACTGGATGAGGATAAAGAAAGGAAATCCGTAGATCCGTCACACTATCGTGGTATGATTGGCACCATCCTTTATCTTACAGCCAGTAGACCTGACCTACAATTTGCTATATGCATGTGTGCCCGGTATCAGGCTCGGCCTACTGAAAAGCACTTAAATGCGGTAAAAATGATCTTTCAGTATCTAAAAGGAACCGTACATCAGGGTCTTTGCTATCCGAAGGATTCTTCCTTTGCACTAACAGCATTTGCAGATGCGGATCATGCTGGTTGTCAGATATACGCCGTAGCACTTCTGGTAGTATGCAACTTTTAGGTGATAGACGTGTTAGCTGGTCGTCTAAAAGGCAGAAAAGCGCTGCGATATCCAGTACGGAAGCTGAATATATTGCTTTGTCCGGTTGTTGTGCTCAAATCCTTTGGATGAGATCACAGCTTACCGACTATGACTTTGGATTCAATAAAATTCCAATGTACTGTGATAACAAAAGTGCTATTGCCGTATGCTGCAACAACGTTCAACATTCCTGATCCATGCATATAGACATCAAATTTCACTTTATCAAGGAGCATGTTGAGAATGGGGTGATCAAACTTTACTTTGTCAATACGGAGTATCAACTGGCAGACATCTTCACTAAAGCTCTTGGCCGAAATAGAATTGAATTTCTGATCAACAAGCTGGGAATGCGAAGTTTTACGTCGGAGACTCTGAAACAATTGGCAGATGAAGTTGATGAATAGTAGTGGTACCTATTTTAAATATATTGTATCATATGTATATCTTAAAAAAACCTATAAAAAACCATAAGATTTTTCATTTTCAAAATTTTTATAAAAACCAAATACAAAATTATTAAAATTTTAAAAACAAGAAAAAATTAGAAAATGAGAAATATAAAAAGAGGTAATAATGGCATGTCTTCTGAAAATCAATAACATTTACGGTCTTAGAAATGTCATTCAATAATGATACGAGCCTGTAAATGAAGTTCGAGCAGAAGTTCCAAATGTTTTCAAAACATGCCAAATGGCTTGCTATTATTTCAGATAGCAACCCGGTCATCATTTTAAAGGCAAGTATTTCAAAAAGAAAACTTGACCTCTCAACGGGAATTTATTCTCGGGCATGGTCTACTTTATGACCATGCAAAGGCTTGTGTTTACTTTGCAACACAACCCGTGCTTCCTATATTTCCATAAGTGTACGTGTCAGTGCGCTTATGTGTTAAAATAAGAGAAATCTTATTTTTATTGGTAAAAAGTTGTCTTCATAATGAATCAGTGTTTTCAGTAATCACAAAAAGATTTTCAAAGACAATTCGACCACTCAAACAATGACAACAACTCTTTAAATAGAAAACGGGTCATTATTTGAGGGGGAGAAATCGTCATCAAACAATCTTGTAAAATGGTCTTTCAAAATAAGTCATGAAATAATGGATAAAGTTTTGGATAATGACGGATAACAATTTCAAGGGGAGTTAATTTATATTAACTTCAAGTGCTTTAGATGTCATTTGTTTAAATCTTTATGGACTTAGAGACTTAGTGAATTCAGGCTTTAAACTACAGACGATCAATATTGCCAACACCTCATAGTTTGTAAAAGACTTAGGAATGCTTGGAAATACTTTCATAGTTTTAAAAGCCTTGAAATTGATTCTCACGGACTAGATTTAAGCTTATTAATTCTTCAAACACGATCTCGAATATGTATGCGTATAAGGTTTTGCTGATTCCGACGTGTCGAAACCAGCAAGGGGGAAGGAGTAGATGTATACTTGATAGTGTCCTTGGCCTTCTTTTGAGGTTAGCTTCTTTTGTCTTTTGAGGTTAGCTTCTTTTGATTTTAGGCTGTTTTGAATCTTTCGGGTGCACTATTTCAATCACATGGTGGAAGAGACATCTCGTCATTAGCCAGTATGCATCATTTGAGTCCCCAGGGGGAAGTGTTAGGAGTATAATTATTTAAAACGTGAGAAAAGTTCTTTCTGATTCAATTAATGCTTCCTCAAACGGTCAATCCCTAAGCTTATTCTTAAAAGAAGTAGAAATATTTGATAAAAGAGGTACACATAGGTATGATGATTCCTTAAGTCAGTCAGTATTCTGCAGAAAGAAATGAGTACATTTGGGACTTAGTTGACTTAGGTGCTATCATTTCGACTACTTAGAGGGAATAATTGTGACATTCGGGACTTAGTTGACTTTGGTGTTACAATTTATATCATGACTATCCTGAAGAGAGAAATGCGCTCATCCGGGACTTAATTGACTTTGGTGTTGCGGTATCAAGTTCTTGAAAGGGTTAATTGTGTACTTCGGATATCTGGGCTTTATACATTAAGACTGCTTGATGCGGCTTGCAAGAAAGTTCTGAATTTACTCAAGAAATGATTGCTGGTTTAGGGGGAAGCTAAGACAACATCAACACCGACATCACCAACCTCACAAGCTCAAGTTACATATGAATCTGAATCTGTTCTATCCTCAAAGTTTGGTGCAAAGACTTTCATAACTTGGAAAGAAAGTTGAAGCAACGCTGAAGAGTGCTTGGACAAAGAAAGACCAGATTGACAACCTCTTGAAAGAAAGAAGGTTAATGAGGAGCTTGGAAAAGTTCATTGGTGGGAAATTATACGAAGGAGACCTACGGCTGCGACAAAAGAACCATATGATTCTATCATATGATGTTCTCATCAATCAGGTCAAACCTCGTATATAATAATCTTGTGATTGTATGTAGTGTAGACTTTATGGTGATATTAAGGAGTGCCCGAGTACAAAATTTTCAAGAATTTCTTAGTAAATTCAAAATTTTTCAGATTATTATACTCAGCACCGTCTTAAATACCCTCATAATTTGAGGGGGAGCATTAAAATGTTCCTATAAGTTATTCTGTAACATTTTGTCCCCGGACATTTAATCAATTGATATCCAAAATATCAAGGGATTAACATTTTGGATAAGGGGAGAAAATGTGATTAAACTGAATCTAACTTGTATCAAAATGTGATCATATAAAATGGACTCAGTACACTCTACACTTAGCATGTACTACGATATCGGATGAACATGTTAGGGGAGTTTTAATTTGGTTAATGAAAAAACTCTCAAAGTGTAAATCTTTTTTATATTTATATCAAACACTTTGATTGAATTTTTAATGGTTTTGAAGGATTGTGATGGAATACCCAAAAGACCGGCCATGTTCTTAAATTTATGGAGATATAAGGTGGTTAGGCATAGGTATTCAAATCCCATGATCCAGCCAGAACCGGAGGGATCTACCCAGGGATATCCACTAGTTAGTGTAGAAGTCCTTAGGTATGATAAAAGGAGAAAAAGTGAGAAAAGTCAATTATTGCCGATGTGATTGGAGCTAACACTGGAAACAAACAAACAAGGTGTTGTATGAAGTCTCGGTAAGATTGAGGGGTTGAAGAATGAAAAACGAAAATGTAAGGATAAAGGATGTAAAGAAAGAAGCCCTCCATACACTTAGGCAGATAACGCGTCAATACTTTAAACTGTCTGATAACACTAAGGTGTTGTCTAACATTGAAGACTGTCATGGACCTAGTGACGCTATGCACAACCCTTCCTAGCCACTCAGGGTCTCTCAAAAGACTCTTGTTTCTTTTCTCACGGAGATTACACGCATTTCTATTGACTTTCTCACTCCGAGTTAGTTGATATTGAAAAGGTAAAAGTCTGCGCCAGCCTCCGATCCTAAAATCAAAGTGCAATATTGGAGTCATAGAGCCAAAAGTGGATCATCATAACTTCTTCATTAGGACAATTGTCAATTTTGCTTGCTAAGTCACACAATGTGAATTACAAGATATTATATTAAGAGTCCTAAGCTTTATCCTTGTGTAGTTTGCCTAGAACATCTGAGTGATACTTAGTATTCACAATGAAGATGAAATCTGATTGAGCCCACATCAACAAGGCTCATGGTAGGTGAATTGTGTGATTTTATACGATTCAAAATTGTGACAAGCTGGAAAGAATCGATGGTGCGAGTACTATAAGAATCAACTTGTTCAGGATATGAATTGACGATTGATGAATGAATTTTTGAAATGATTAACACCTCGATGTGTCACAAAAACCACTTTAGCAGTGACACGTTTGATTGATTTTCAAATCGATTTTTCTATACTTCAGACTGGAAATAATGTCAAGGAGATTCTTTCACTCTTATAGTGCTGTCTGTTTGAGACGTTCCGCTAATGAGAACAGCTGATTTGATGAGTCTAAAGCATAGTGTTAAAAAGATTCTATTACTTCAAGCTAGAAATCTTGTCAAGGGATTCTTCTTAAATGAATATTACCTGATCAAAGGTCGATCTACGGATTCGAAGGTTACTGAACCACTCCTAGACGATGACAAAGAC
Organism: Tanacetum coccineum; assembly: GCA_026074375.1. Taxonomy (NCBI): domain Eukaryota; kingdom Viridiplantae; phylum Streptophyta; class Magnoliopsida; order Asterales; family Asteraceae; genus Tanacetum; species Tanacetum coccineum. The sequence continues at coordinate 30,333 of BQNB010004406.1, read as the reverse complement.
CAATTCGTTCCCCTAGATTTATTGCAAAGGTTTAAATGCAGGATACGTAAAGATGGTTGGTGAGGTACTGATTCCAGCTGACTTCAAAGATTTTGCCACATGCCTCTTTCCCAACCGCACAAAAATAAAGACATTCATGAAAAGCTCAGTACATGTTTCAAGACTTTCGCTACTCTGATACCGTACGTCTTTCTTGAAGTGACGAAGTATTAAAGTCAAAGAATTTCAAAGAAGTTTCCGTCACTCTGATACCGAACGTCTTTCGATGAGTGACGACGTGTTAAAGTTAAAGAATTTCCAAGAAAGATGCAACAATAAGCTTTCTAAGTCAACAATTCAAGATTGGTAATGACTGTCGGTCCTGAAGTCACAAGATCACAAGATGAACAACAGTCAACAAGATGGCGAAACGAGATTATGCTTGGTTGATGATCTCACAGTGCTCAAGATCACATCTCCACTTACAAGTAAAGATAAATGAACAAGCTCGAGCCTAAAGTCAAAGATTACTACAACATATACATAAGAGAAAGTCAAGTTTACGAGTTGAAGACTAAGAGATATAGCATAGTATGCTAGGTTTAAATTTTGTAAAATGGAGTGACCTCCCTTAGGGGGAGATTGTTGAAAATAAGAAAAGTATCGGTCACTTCCAAGTTGTAATAGTCTTAGCCCGTAGTTTGTTATATGATTAGTCTAGTAAGCTAGTCTGGCCCAAGGCCCATGAAAAGCCCGTTAAGGCTCATGGCCGGCCTTGTTTTGTAGCATATATACCCTCTTCATGCCTTGGAGAGAGTGGTTGGTTGTTTCATTTCTTATTTCACACACATAATAATATGATCATCCATTTCTATGTTACTTTCTCTCTCTAGAAACTTTCCAACCCACTTCTCTCTCTAGTTCTTATATAATATCAAAGATTACTAGTATTCTTCACTACATTATGGTACACAATAAACAATATTGTAACATTATTACCTTGGACTTATTTTTAAACTTTGATAAAGGATTTAGTCATTTACTGATCTGTATCAGCCCCACGTAGATTTCCTATAAAAGCAAAACCCATAATGACACCTTTATATCGTTGTTTATACTTGATTTTCACAATTGCTACTAAGGCACCTATAACTTAATCTAAATGCATAAAGTGAAATACAAATCACTGTATGATAAGGATGTGTAAAAGCTGGTTCTAGTCAGAAGATTTAACAAACTGAAATAGAATTAAGAACGTATTATCAGTCATTTACGAATCCAAATAGTCCTATAATTAGAAATAAATGACTTACAGTCAGTTTAGCTCTTTAGGCACGCTTATTATTTTTTTGTAACAATGACTTGTCTGACCAAGTGCTTCACCGTTATGTGATTGTATTCTATTCCCTGTGATAAGCTAACCATCTATTGCATTCCCATAATGTGACTGTTAAACTTATATACGAAACCAAACATTCTTCCTGTCCGTCCGGTTGTTTGCACTTTTAAAGTTGGCATACTAAATATTCCAATCCCATTCGAGTTCTGTAAATAAACCAAGGAAAGAAGTGAAAATCACATGGATATCTATGAAAAGGTGCCATATCCATCCATAATTACTGAAGTTGCTAAATCGGCTATTTTATCAACTGCAATAATTATGGGAAAGGACGCTCTTCCAGATTGTGTCGACTATAGCTAACAACAATGAAACCTACCTCAGTAATAAATAGATTATGTACGATGATGTTGAAGAGAAGGGTTTCAGATGCCGAATGCCCATAACCAAAGATCCAATTCCACGCTCAACACCTGAAAACCGAACATTCCTTTTATTACCTTTAGTACAACCATCAAAACTAAAATATAGTACTCACAATAAATTAACAAAACCAACATGCTTCCTAGTTCTTTTTTGGATCAAGTCCCTCATTTCTTCAATTACATAAATGGAGCAAGCCCGTAAATTTCCTCCGTGGTGCCAGAGTCAATTTCCTTATTAGACTGATACTGTTGGCTAAACTCAGCTTTATAGTGCATAACAATAAAGGCACGGGACGATGGATGGGCGTCGTTGTTAAGCGAGCCTAAAAAATCAGTTATGTAATTATTATTTTGAAATTGAATGTCTAAGACATCATATCTAGAAGAATATGGTCATAAATAAGGCCAAAATTTCAAACAAACAAAAAAAATATTTCATGTACATACACATATACAAAATTTAGTGTCTGGATTTGTCAGGTCATGTACAACTCTTTAAGTCTCATTTTCATTTCTTGCAAGCATTCGCCCACGTGTGTTAGTCGGCCAACCCATACAAACACCCTTAACCACAGTCCAATAGATAAGATATGTTGTTTTTAAATAACGGCTTTAAAAATCGCCACCCACGTCCTTAACCTGATCAGCTTAGCACGGATAACGCTTGAACATTTTATACGCCTAACCTACACATAAAAATAAGACAGATCATATTGAGTAGGTAAAAAGAATAAAAATAAAAATTTCTTATTTCACTTAAATGGGTCAAGCACCTGTATGTTAAAGTAAAACATCACAACTTCAGATTCACAAATTTCATCGTACTCTTTTTTATACAAACTGAAATGGAAGGTATCTTTGAAATACTAAAACCTATGAGATGAGTGATGCGTCAAATATCATTATAGGATTACGTATCATACTTTTACGCATTGACATCTGTAACTAATGAAAAAAACGCAGGAATGTTTAATAAAACAGTTTTGGAGGTGGCATAATTAAGTATTAAAAATACATTTTGGCAAATGTTGCACCTGTTGAAGCAGCTAGAACAACCCAGGAAAAATCACGACCCATATCACATCATTTTTTCGTTTGAGCCTACACAATTCTTACTCATCTAGGGCATATGTTTCATAAACTCACTTTTATAGCCAGCTTATGGCTTATTCGGATTTGGGCATATGTGCCATGGCACCTAGGTATGGTTCCTGAGAAATTGTTGGAAGAGATGTCCAAGATCTGCATCTTGGAAAGCGCACAGATGCTTGTAGGCATGCTACCATGGAACCGATTAGATGGTAAACTAAGCACCCGCGACTTTGACAGGCTATTCCAGATCCAAGCAGGTATGCGACCCAATAAGTTATTTTCTCCAAGATCAAGAAACTGTAGTCTGGCCCAATTCTTTAAGGAAGAAGGAAGTTCTCCAGTTAAGCTATTGTTGCGCATGCTCAACATATTATTCAATAAGTATCCCACCGATATGGGGATTCTCCTAGAAAAATTATTATTTTCGAGATGAAGATATAAGAGCCGCGTGAAGTTCATCCAAAAATCAGGAAGCTCACCTGATAACTTGTTATTTGAAATATCAATATTGAATGTGTCTGAGATTCCTCAAGACGGAAATAGATCCTGAAAACATATTATTGTTTAGAACTAAATTATAAGTGTTGGAAGGAAACAAAGGTAATGGTCCGAAATATTTGTTAAAGTTTAAATCAAAGTAAGGTTGATCCCCATACATCAAATCTGGCAGAGTGCCATAAATTTGATTAGCTGAGAGATTCAGGTAACAAAGATTCGGGGTTAACTGCTTCCAGAACCAATCAGGGACTAAGTCGTTGATTTGAGCATAAGAAATATCGATAATAGATAAGTTTTTCTGATTTCGTAACCATGTTGGAAAAGCAGGACCTAACTTGCAAGACGACAGTGATATTACATCAAGTGAAAAAGATAGAGACCATTCGGAATTGATTTCGAGAACTAAGGCGTTATATGACATATTGACATAATTAAGTATTAAAAAAAAAAAAACCAACGGGCCTCTGGTCTAATGGTATGGAGGTTTTACCCTCTTAGGCAAGGTCTCAAGTTCGAGTCTTGTCTAGGGCGATAGGGGTTTCCTCCAGCGTGCGTAAAGGGAAGGGTGTCATTGCCTTCTGGGCTGGACCCAACCTGGTTGTGTGGGTCGCTACGCCTTTTGGGCTAGGGGCCATGTAGCCACAATTGCCGTTCAAAACAAAATTAAGTATTAAAAATACATTATGGGAAATGTCAAATCTGTCAAAGCAGGTAGAACAACCCAGGAAAAATCACGACCCGTATCAGATCGTTTATCCGTTTGAGCCTACACAGTTCGTACTCATCTCGAGCACATGTTTCATAAACTCACTTTTATAGCCAGCTTATGGCTTATTTATGAAAATGAACTGTTTTAGTCTTTGCCTCGTATTTCAATATACATTCGGGCAACTTTTGAAAAATCCAAAATCACCATCTCGAAAAATAAGCTGAAAAATGCGAGCTTTGTTGCCTTTTCGAATCTGAGTAAGCGGATAAGCCCATAAAAAGAACTAATGCAAATACCCCTTTTAAACCAAGTAGAACCCCATATGACTGATCTAAAATAGCGCTCCTTTTTAAGGTAAAGAAAGTATCGCGCAGTTTAACCATATCATTATGGGTTTATCGGCAAAGGGTCTCAAAGTTCACAACTTATATACACCAACGCATTTTCAAAACAAATAAGCTAACAAAAATCAAAAGCAAACGTATAGTTTTGTGAGACAATATTAATAAGTATTTACCTGCGTTATGCGCAGAAGCGGGTTTATGAATATCAGTGGCGGGTATGTCTGGAGAGTTTCTTATGCACGGCCAATGCACATCTCCCGTTGCTTGAATGTCCTGGCTAGTTGCAGCGGTTATAACGAACAATTTTTTCCTTTTTTGATTGTTGCTATCAGAAGAATCGGTTTCAAAATCATTTGTAAATGAACCTTAGGTGATGAGGCTCTTTTTGACTTAGATCGCTCGACCAATTTGTGTCCGACGCCTGAGTATATCAAAAATACCACAAATAAGTAACAAATAGAAATAAGTGTGTGGAAATTCTAAAAACGTGTTGGCAAACATAGTACTATCTGCTGCATCAATTTGCTGCACAATTTTGTAAGTTGGGATTGCGTGTGGAATAGTCATGCAAATCCAAACCGGTTTTTTAAAAAACCGGTCGAAAAAACCGTAACCGGTTTTTTAAAAAACCGGTTTTTTTTAACCGGTTCGGTTAAATATAACCGAACCGGTTAGACCGGTTTTCGGGTTTTTAATCATACCGGTTTTTTACCGGTTTTAAAACCGGGTTTAACCGGGTTTTTAAAAAAACCGGTTAAACCCGGTTTTTTAATTTTTTTAATTTTTTTTATAACCGTTAATAGTTTTTAAAAAAAAAACCGGTTTTAACCGGTTAAAAAAACCGGTCAACAAGGAAGTCAAACTAGCCGTTTCAATTTAAAAAAAAAAACCGGTTTTAACCGGTTTTTTTCGGTTTTTTTTTAAAAAAAAATTCACAACGGCTACTAGCCGTTTATAATACGCGTTATTTTTTTTTTGATGATTTTTAGGCATTCTTAGTACTATAAATACATGTAAATCGTTTGGGGTTGAAAACACATCAAAAAACACTCACTAATCCTCTTTTCTCTCTAATCGAGATATATATACCTATAATTGTCTCAAATCCCGCTATAATGGATAACTCACATTCACAACAAGCTTCCACTAAAAGCCTCCGTTTACTAGCCATGGTCGAAAATTTACACAAATGAAGATGTTAAGCAATTAGACCAACTACGGATGAAAATAAAGACTGATGGTTTGGTCCTAATTACGATATGTGTATAGATTCGATGGGGGGGTGGAAAAGGCTCGTTGCAAGTCAATGGTATGAAATTTTATAACCCCGTGCGTCTAACCACTTACAACTCCGAACTCATAAGAATACGGTTGTAATGCTGTTAATGCCAAAATTGAGTACCGTCACAATGAACTATTGGTGCGGAATGTCTAAGTTATAATATATGAGTTAATGAAGCGGGTATCGCCAATTATTTTTACGAAGTTTTGTCATCAACAAGCCTTCCATTTCAAACCACTTCGACAACGTCAAGCTTACTGATAAACATCAAAAGGATGCTACAAAAACCGCGGTATCAACAAGTAAGTCGTACTACCTCTTAGAAAGTGATGCTTTTAAATTATGGGAAACGGCTAAAAAGATATTATTGATAGGTTTTCGTGATTATAAAATGGTGGTTTCTATAACTACGGATACTCTGAACCAGCACCACAGGTACTACAAATTTCTTATTAGCCGTTACGCTCATTGGTTTAATCCCGAATCTTGGTTTTATTAAAGAAAACGGACAATTGCTTTTAAACTATTTTGTGTTATCCGATACGAGATCCTAATTTAAGAAAAATATTACATTGACACTTTAATAGAAATATAATTTTAGACGATAAAGATTTACATTTCACTAGATAATGCATCTAATAATACTAGAGCTATGGAATTGTTAAAATACGTATAAAACCTGTTTTTAGAATGTCTTTATTTGGCATCCCTTTGTGTGTGCTCATGTTATAAATTTATCCGTGCAAGCGGCATTAAAAATATGTGATAGTTTAAAGATGAAATTTAGGGGTTTATTAGTAACTATATATAGTTCGAGTAACGAACAACAAATGAACTATAGACGTTTTCGTAAACAATGTGTGTGAAGAACCCCTAGGACCTTCTAATCATAATAATACTAGGTATAATTCTACCTTGCCATAGATTGTTTGAAAATATGATTACGACATACGAGAGACTTTAACGCATTTAATGAAACCCTTTTAATAGAAATTAGTTCCGTTCGATAGCGACCAAGATATGGGATTTACTAAATGATTTTATACTATGTTTTTTTACAAGTTTTTAAAGTGTCCAACAACTATATTACGGGTGTTTTTATTACCCAACTATACTCATTAGTATTAAATACAAAATTTATTGATAATGACGGAAAAATTAGACGAATTAAAAACCTCACCTAGTCAAATGTTTAGAAGAATGGTTAAAGTTATAAAAAAGAAATTTGTAAAATATTTTGCTAATTTACCTTTAGTTTTTACTTGTTCCGCCGCACTTAATCCATGTTTAAATGTTGGAGGCGTAATAACTTTTAATACAAAGAATAATGAACAATTTTAGACTTAATCCTTCTTAGGTTTATGACGCTTGAAAACCCAACCCCGACCCCAACATATAAACTCACAAAATTTTAAATTTAACGACAAACTTTAAAAAATTATTTGGAATTTATATGCAACAACAATATGGTCAAATACAAAACCCAATTGTTAACAAATGCGGCGCCGGATCGTCCCGAATGCAAAGGTGACAATAATAAAAACCTTTATAATCAGTTTTATTTCAAGACGCTTACAAAGCGTCAACGAACATCTGGCCCCCAACAAAGCGAGTTGGGACAATAAATGGCTACATACATTTTAATAACTTTATAAAGGCCCTAAGGGTTTACAAAACTTTGACATTTTTGGCTTGGTGGAAATGAAAGAAAAATCAATTTCCAATTTAATTCCGCTATGGCTCGAGACTAATAACCGGTACCAAAGCTTCGACGGTAGCTTCGCGAATCGGCCTTTTCTATTAGCGTTAGAATTATATCGGAAAGAAGGTCAAAGACTAACCTCCGAATCCGTGGAAGTATGTGTATGATTGAATGATTATTTGACGGATAGATAGGGAACAACATAGAAACATCTTTGAAGGTCCGATAATAGAAGAACGTTGAAGAAACTATAGAAGCAAGAGAAAGAGTTGAATAGGGATATCACCTCACAGTCGAATACCGAAGTAGATAAAGGATAGTTTAAGACTATATATTGAACATGTAGATTTAGAAATTTTTTGGAAGATTTAATGGATTGAGTATACAAACGGGTGATGGCCATGGCCGAAGCTCGACATACGCTTGACTACTTGAGGTACACTAATAAGATTTCCGGGTGATGCAAGCTCGAAAGCTCAGAAATGAATATTATTTATTATATTATGTAGTTTGTATAATTGTATTGTATTAAAAAAATTAATGAATTGTATTTTTTTTAGTATTTTTCCCCGGTGCAAATAAAAAGTTATGATAGTATTTGTTTTAGAATGTTTACCCGTGTATTGTGTGATTAAATTGTATTTGATAATTAACAAGTTATTAAATAAATGTTCGAGAGTATTAAAGTTCCGAAAAAAACCGAAACCGGTATAAAAACCAGATTTTGAACATTTAAAACCGAAAAAGACCGAACCGTTAAAAAACCGATATATTCCCGAAAATTAATATAAATCTAAAAAAACCGATTCCGAACATTTATAACCGAAAAAAACCGATTTCAGGAAAACCGAAAAAACCAAAACCGGTTATTAGAAAAACTGGTTTTTTTAAAACCGGTTTTCTAATAAAAAACCGTTTTCTAAAAACCGGTTTTCTATCACATATTTTTAATGCTGCTTGCACAGATAAATTTATAACATGAGCAACACAACGGGAATGAAAAAAAAAAAATACCTTCTAAAACGGGTTTTATTAGTCGTAATTATTAACAATCAATAGCACTAGGAAATATAAAGATGCATTATCATTGAAATCGAAAAAAACTTTATCATCTAAATTAATTCAATTTAAAGTGTCATGTAAATTTTTTCTTAAATTAGATCCGAATGAGGATAACCAAATAGTTTAAAAGCAATTTGTCGCGTTTCAAAATAACCAAGAATCGGGATAAACCAATGAGCCCGTAAACGGCTAAATAAGTAAATTGCCGTACCATGTGTGGTGCGGACCAAGTATCCGTATTTATAGAAACACCATATTTATAATCACTGAAAACCATCATAATATCTTTTTTATAGCCTTTCCCAAAATTAAAAGCATCAAAAAAACCATCTAAGAGTAGTACGACTTAACCATGTTGATGACCGCGGTTGTAGCCTCTTTTGATGATAATCCGTAAGCTTGACGTTGTCGAAAGTGGTTGAATTGAAATCGCTTGATTGAATGACAAAATTCGATAAAATAAAGTCGAAACCCATCATTAATCAAATAAAAAAACTTGACCACAGCACTCAATAGTACCATTGTGACAGTAATCATTTTTGCTAACCCGCTGTTTACAACAACCGTTCTTAGGTATATTCCGGAGTGTAAGTGTTAGAACGCGGTTTAAAAAATTTCATACATTTCTTGAAACGCGCGCTTTTTCTTCACCCCATCGATCATAATCACATATCGTAATTAGACCAAACATCGCCTTTTTCTCCGTAGTTTTGTCTAATTCTGCGCGACCACATCTTCATTTGTGTTAAATTTTTTTGACCATGGCTAATAGAAACGAGGCATTATGGAAGCTTTTTGTGAATAGTGATTTCCCATTAAGCTGGGATTTGAGAAATTAGGAGTATATAATCACGATTAGAGTGAAAAAGAAGAGATTAAGAGGAGTGTTTTTTGATAGTGATATCCAACCCGCAACCCATTACATGTATTTATAGTACTAAGCCATGCCCTAAAATCATCAAAAAAAAAACGGGTATAAACGGCTAGTAGCCGTTTGTGAATTTTTTTTAAAAATAAATCGCGTTAAAAAACCCGGTTTAAAAAAAAAAAATATGGAAACACTATTGACTGTCCTTGTTGACTCGGTTTTTTTTAACCGGTTAAAACCAAGTTTTTTCATAAAAAAAAACTATTAAGGTTTTAAAAAAAAATTAAAAAAATAAAAAATAAAAAAATTAAAAAAAATAATTAAAAAAAATTAAAAACCCGGGGTTTAACCGGTTTTATATTAAAAAACCCCTTTAAACCCGGTTTTTTAAAACCGTAAAAAACCGGTATGATTAAAAACCCGAAAACCGGTCTAACCGGTTCGGTTATATTTAACCAAACCGGTTAAAAAAAACCGGTTTTTTAAAAAACCGGTTTGGATTTGCATGACTAGTCAGGACATGTATACTTTTATTATTAACGGCAAAAAATGGAATATAAAATAAAAAAAAGGACTAGTTAATACGTTAGAAACTTAAAGTACATAGAGACAACAAAGAGAAAATAAATAACATCAAAAAATGTAAATCACCGATACTTTAACTCAGATAAACGGCTTCAATTGGGGGGTGGGATTTGGGGGGGGGGGGGGTTTTGGGGGATTTGGTGGTCTATTTGGGGGGAGGGGGGGGGTGGTGGAGCAAGTGATGGGGGGGGGGTTAGGGTGGGGTTTGGATTTGCATGACTAGTCAGGACATGTATACTTTTTTTTAACGGCAAAGATGGAATATATATAAAAAAAAGAGACTAGCAAGACGCTAGAAACTTAAAGTACAATAGAGTCAACAAAGAGAAATAAATAACATCAAAAAATGGTAAAATCCCGAGACTTTAACTCAGATACGGCTTCTATTGGGCAATGGTACCAGGAAAGAAAGAAAACAATAGTTACTTCACTAATCCTATAAGACCATCCAATATATTTGAAGCTAGGAATATAGAACTTTATGTTGGTAACGAATAGCTCAAGGTGACAAAAGACGAAGATAGATAAATTAAGCAACCAACTTAATATGGAACTTTAAGCTTTAATTTACTTTTGACCATTTTGACTTTTGGAGCAAGCTTTAAGGCTGGACGGAGTGGGTGCAAACTCATCTAGGTGAGTTTTTCACTCGCCCGCGAGTGCCACGCCGGTGGCAAAACTCACTTAGGTGAGTTAACATTATCAAGGTGAGTTTGGCTTATTTTTTTGGTTGATAAGTGAGATACTCACCTCACGGTGAGTTCAAAAAAGTGGGCCCTCATGTTTAATATATAATATATTTAATTTGGTTGTGAGTGTGTATTAATATTTAGTGGGGTATATTTTATATAAAGTGAGTATTTTAATGAAATGTGAGTTTTAGTGGTAAGGTGAGTTCTTATTACAGTTGAAAGGTGAGTTGTAAGGTGAGTTTTATTTGGAGAGAAAAAGCTGATGTGGCGCTGATATGTCAGATGAGTTTACCACCACCACTCCATCCAACCTATATTTAGACTAAATAAACTCAGATACGGCTGAATTTTTTATTCTAATTATTCCATATCAAATAATCACTTTCAAAATGCACACCCAAACACCCCCATTATAAATATACACATTCATGGACAAAAACGTTGCCGTTTTGTGCTTGGGTTGCTACAGTACATTTTTGGGCTTCTATTTTTGGGCCGGCTTGGGCCAGCCCAATTAGTTTTTTTTTAATTCGTAGGCACAAAGTATTAAACATGAGACCGAAAAAATAAATTCGGGCAAAAATAAAAAATAAAAAATAAAATTTTAACGCCACGCAACAACGCGCGGGACAAACTCATATAAGGAAAAAAACAAACTACTAAACATGGTACCAAAAAAAAAACTCGCACTATTAAACATAAGACCGAAATAATAAACCCGCAAAAAATACAATAAAAAAATGTCTTGCAGTAACGCGCGATTGTTATTTAAGGCACATGAAATCCCATAAAATTATATTAGAAAAAAACCCCGTATAGCCAAAAAAAGAAAACTTTAAACATGAAGGCCAACACATAAGCCCATATAAGAAAAAAACAAACTATTAAACATCAGACCAAAAAAATAAACCCGCACATAATTAAAAAAAAACTAATGCCCCGCAACAATTACCGACAAAAACACTGTCGTTTTACACTGTAGCAGCTACAGTGCTACAGTGTTCAGCCCATTGGGCTCTCACTTTGGGCCGGCCCATTTGAATTTTTTTTTTTTTGCAACTTAAAAAAATATATATATTTGCTTGCCACAAAATATGAAGAAAAAAAAAATACAAAAGTACTTATTTATTCAAATAAAAAAAATATCCGCGACATGAGGCCCAACACATAAGCCCATATAAAAAAACAAACTATTAAACATGAGACCGAAAATATATTTTTTTTGTTTTTTTTTAAAATTTCCATGCACAAAGTAGGAGGAAAAAAAATATTACAAAAGTTCAGATTTATTCAGAAAAAAAAAATACTCGCGGAAACATCTTCGATACCTAATAACTTTAAAATAGTTGATATGATCACAAACGTAAAACCCATTATATTAAAAAAAAAACCATATAGCAAAAAAAAAAAAAACACTTTAAACATGAGGCCCAACACATAAGCCATATAAAAAAAAAATTATTACTAATATACACATTTGTCGACAAACTAGCCTAAAATTCGCGTAAAATGTGGCCTAAAATCTGGCCAAAAAAAAGATATCGAACCATTCCAAAAAAAAAAAATATTCGGGAAAAAATTAACCCGTCCCAACGCAATTTTTTTTTTCCCGAATCGTACAAAAGAAGGAAATATCCGGAAACAAATTAGCCAAAAAAACCCCCAAAAATAGCATAAAATCTGGCCCAAAGTAAAAAAAAAATATACAAAACGGACCCTCACCTTTTAACAAAACTAGCCCGTCCCAACGCAAAATTTTTTCCTCGAATCATACAAAAAAAGAAAATATTAAAAATTAGCCCCGCCATAACGTATCGTCCAAAAAAAAAACCCCCGAAACGTAAAAAAAAAAATATTCGGAAAAAAATTAGTCCCGCCGCAACGCGCGGGTTATTTTGCTTTGCTTGTTACATACATAATGCGTATAAGAGATACGCAAGGTCAATAATATCTTGTGACGAAAAAGATAACTACCTAAAAAAATTTAAACACACGCATGATTCTATTCTCTATAGTAAACTCACCGAGAGCAAGGTAAATCCAAGACTACACCTTAAAATAGCGAGTCACGTTAATACGTATAAATAAAATGATGATATATATAGTCATACTGATATCGTAATCCATCAGTTTATCCATTGTGTATAAAAGAGCGAGTTTTGAAATAGGTGTACATTTATCTAAAATGTGGAAACTAGAAGGGGGGTTGAATAGTTTTTACCGTTTTAAATTAAAACTTAGATTATCGACTTATGCGAACTCAAGAGATATACACAAGTGTATATGATAGCGATGCAATAAGAAAATAAGTAATCTACGAAATATAAACAAGTAAAGATAAAAAAGTTCAAACTGATGACACAATGATTTATAGTGGTTCTGCTACGAAGCTCCTCTTCGCCCTACTCCACTCCTCAAGTACCTAACTTGAGAGTTATCTTCACTATGTCAACAAGCTCCCTTTAGGCGGAGAAAACGGTACACGTCGCTTACACTTTTTCCGGTACTAAGCTAAATACCGAGTTCTACTTCAAGATAGAACCAATCTAACACACTATGTATTTTGATGCCTAAATACTAACATATCATACACATATGATACACACAACACACAACACAAGATATACAAGATGAATAATTATCACAAATGTGATGACACAACTAAACTATTAACACATAAAGCTTGACATCTTCTTGAGTGTTCTTCAATAAAGAGTGGAATGAGTTGATCACTTATAATGGATTATATAACAAGTATAATGATCAAAGAATTATAAAAGATAAAAAATGTATGTGAAAAATATTTGTCAAGAGTTGTGTAAAATGAAAGCTTGAGGTTGCTATTTATAGGCAAACCTTTAAAATTCAAATGCTGGCCCAAACAGCTGGATGGTGCGACCCACGGATCCACCATCAGCTGGATTCGTGCCTTGTTATGGTGGATCTGTCCGAAGAGCTGGGACAACATTTGTCATTTTATGTATAAACCCCCAAATTATACAAAATAAATATTTTGTCCTTATTAAAATAGTTTAATAGGTTCTTCTAGAATAAAAGATTTCTTACTCCCAATAGGGAAAGGATTTTCTAAATTGGCAAAGATTGTTTCTACATTTGATTAATCTAATTTTGTCTTACTATGATTATTATTACTAGCTTATAATTATATGTGTGTACTTAAAATCATTTGATTCGAAAGGGTTGATGCAAATGATAATAGTTTTCTTTGATCATTAACTTTGTTTAATAATGCCATATTCATACGTGAAGTGATATTTGTCGTGTCAAGTAAACTTTCGACTAAATAACTTGTTTACGTAAACTTTTACGTAGTATGACATTATATTTGTTGTTATCAAAACATGAAGATCATTAAATATTTGTATTAACAATCTCCCCCTTTTTGATGATGACAAAATATAAGCTCATGCTTATTAAAAGTTACTAAATAAGTGTTTAGTAGATGAGTTTGCATATCTTCTCCTCCTTTTTGTCGAAGCAAAAAGTGTTGTAGAAGCGGTCCTTGCAAGTCTTGTTTTTTACGAATGCTAAGTGACTTGGTGACGAATGCAAAGTAAAAAAGAACGACTAAGTTGCAAGTGCTCCCCCTTGGTGTATGCTCCCCCTTGCTTGGGGCACCAAGGAATCGAGCTATGGATGTGTGCTACAAAACAAAGTTAGTGGACAAGCAAATATATAGACGACAATCACATATGCACACATATAAACTTCATCATAAACACTACAGCAAAATGAAATAAATGTTAAATCCATTTTTAAGGGAGGAGATAAAACATAAAATTTGGCATTAAAGCCATTACACAATAATCTTAAACTAGAAAAAGAAAATAATTAAAGATCCTAAATCTGGGGATAAATGTCATTTTCCTATATAATCCAAGGGGTGAGGTAAGATTGCTATGAGGCTAATGCGGAAAGTAAGGTGGGTGTGATGAAGAGCCGAGGTGGTATCGAATGTATGAGAACATATAGTTAACACAGTTTTGGAGCATTTAGATTTCATGCCTTGTGGTGCTACAACATTGACAAAACATGTTGTGGAGGTGAGGCATGTCGTTTGGATAAACAAAATTCAAGATGTTTGGAGGATTGGGAAAATCTTGATTTCCAATTTGGTGGTGGATGGTGAATGTTTTCAAGTGGGGGTGCATTGTTGTGGACGAGAGGTGTGTTGTTGTTAATGTTAACAAACAAAGGTTGGGTTGATGGTAATGGTTTAAATCCGGGTGGTGGATTTGGAAAACTGGACGGTGGTCGAGAGATACGTGGTGGTGGAGATGGATTAGAAGGGCCTGGTGGCCAATTTTCCATGGTTTAAACATAGGGATCATTTGGTGACATTTGTAGTGGAGGAAGTTCTTGAGGTTCTTGTTTTATCGGAATGACAAAATGAAGTTTAGGTGGAGGTGCAATGTGAGTTGGTGTCGGAGACTCACTTGGTGATGATGAAGAGGTGTAGTGTGTGCTTTTGCTAGAGATGGATTTTGATGGAGCTTTAGGTGGTGAAATGGATTTCTTTCTAGGAGGTGGTGAAGGATTTCTCTCATTTGGTTGTTCCTCACTTGAGGATGTGAGATTGACATAGTTTAGATACTTGACACTCATTCTTGCGGTTTTTCTTTTGAAGTTTGATGAATTTGTTTTGGAAGAACTAGTCATGGTGATGAACTAGTGAGGTTGTTTATGAGAAATGTGGAGAAAATGTGAAGAAAATGGTGTGTGAGGATGATGATTATAAGGAGAAAGTGGTGATATGATTTGTATAATAGTCCTTGGATTATATGGAGAACATGTTATATCCTAATGTTTAAGATCCCACATAGTATCATATAGCATGGTTATAAGATAAAGTAGAAAAAGTTAAAAATTAAGAAAATTCGAATTTTGATGCCTAGACTGGTGAGCCACGGATCCACCAATACAACGTACGGATCTACCATATGGTGGATCCGTGGGTTGCATGTGTAAACAAAAATGACCAGTACTGCAATTTTCACCCAAAAATCAAAACAAATTATCATACAAATATCATTATCTACTACCAATTATCATCCATAAAGCATATCAAGATAAATTGAGTACGTAGTTTCAACATACATAGACCAAAGTTTTCAATTCACCAATATCCTAATATAGAATTCATAACCAAAGAAGCGAATAACCACATACCACAAGAACACATAGTCATAACACAAATAAGATCATTTTTTATTCTTCAAGTACTTGGTGATGGTGCCAACATAGCGGTTCAAGCATTTGAACATTCCTCTCTTCTCTCGTTAGGCTTTGGTTGGATCCTCACTGTTAGATAGTTCATCATAGAACTCAAGAAAAGATGGTGCTTCATTGCCATCGGATGATGAAGATGAAGATGAGATTATCGAGGGAGAGGCGGTATTCTTTCCCTTTTCCTTGCTAGGATTCCTTGAAATGTCTAGAGGATCCATGACATGTTCATGGAACGTAAACCTAGTAGGCGGGACAATGGCTTGAGGATTTGTTTAGAGGATGTGACGATTAGGCGAGTCATAAGCATGGCAAATGGCATAGGCCTATCTTGTTTGTTTTTGACTTCCCCCATTCGATAAATGAGCACTGAAGTGAAGTTGAACTTTCTTTTGATGGTTAAATAGTAAAGCATGTATGCAGTACATGCGTTTACTTTATTTCTCTTATCAAGGGAGCAAAATAAATTTTCACTAAAGAAAAGTTCCCATCCTCTTAACTCGGGATGAATTTTGTCAAGGTGGAATTTGTTGAGGTCTCTTTGAAGTTGAGTTTGAGTGGTTCTAGGAATGGTGATGTTTCTTTTAACAAGATTATGCTTGGGGCCAAAGAAATTGCTATTGGGATGATCAATAAGAAAATTTAGTGACCATTCGCTCGTGTAAAAGGTATCTAGAGCGTATGGAGTTTGAAGGATTTGAGAGAGTTGATATGAAGTTAGCTTAAAGGAGAATTGACCAAGCGTGAATTCAATGTAAGGACATATCTCCTCATCTCTTTTGACTTCAAGACTATGATAGAATTCAACTATAAATCTAGGACATATGGGTTCGTTAAGAGTGAGAAAAGGCTCGAGGCCTATATCTTGAAAGTATGGAAGCATGTTGTTTTCAGCAATGAACGATAGAGTAACGATTCTTCCTTCGTGGAAGAGATGTTTTTTGAGAGTACGGTAAGACTCCCTAAGTTCATCATCCATTTGTCTTGTACGATAGACTCTAGGTAGATATTCTTTAGTTCGTTTGCAATCCATTTGATTAATGTATGTTGTGATTTCACCTATAGATAAATAGCAATGGCTCAATAAGCGAAAAATAAGAATGCAATACAGATTCTAAGTACTTGTCAATATGGACGTAATGTGGGTGTGGGGTTTGCTTGACTAAAACAAAGACAAAATAACGATAATACTAGTAATAAGCAAACCTTAGTGCACAACCAATGTTTGATATTACTCTAGATGAATGGAACAAAAAATGCTTATGAATTAAGCACCTTGTTTATACATTCATGAGACCTAATGCAAAAAAATATATGTTTTTGCGTTGTATTAACAATGTAGTTAAACAACCCTTGTTTTGAAAAGTTTCTAAAAATGAGGTTTTATTTAAAAATCATGACTTGGGGTTTTGGCGAAAAATGATTTTTGCTAAATCGCTTCAATTATGCTTTCTAAGTATCATAATAGTTATACATTGCTATAATTTAATGCTAATTGCACGAATAATAACAAGAAAAATTAAAATCCCTAAATTATGTGATTTGATTAAAATCAAAACCCTAGATTTGAAATTGAGTAGAAAATAAGATGAAATCACTTACAATAGTTGTTATAGATTGGTGATTTGTTGATGATCTTGTAGATTAATTGCTCCAATGCCTTTAACTGTGATTTAATTTGGAGGGTTTGTGTGTTTTAGTTTGTGGGTGTGTTTGTATAATAATAGTCGTGGTCCCAACTTGTTTAAAATCAGTTATTTTCCCGCGATCTAAGACTCACGGATCCACCTAAACAACGCACGGGTCTCCCTATGGTGGATCCGTGGTCCGCAGGTGTCCACAAATATGGACAAAGTTAATTTTTGAGCAAATTAAGATAAGGTGTTGTGTTTTTAGCAATTGTAGTATGCTATTTTTTACTATTAGGAGTATGTGACATAATTTTTGGAGTCGACGTCCAAGTTTTGAGTGAACCATGCAACTTGTCATGAATTTCCCGATGGAATTTTAACGTAGTCGATCCTACTAGGAGTGTGTTATCTTTTAGCACAATTTTGACCATTACTAATAACACAATCATTTATGAACATTTAGACTCAACAAAACATCGTTAACAAAACTGTGAGTTGCAATTCGATGATTGTTCTTTTCGTCTTTTTCAATCGATTTTGTAATTTCATGTATTGACCATACAACGAGCACATAAGCAAACACTAAACATAATATCGAGCCTAGTTGCAGTTAAATACTTGCGGTTAAATAAAGTAAACTACCAATCATACCTCGATATTTAGAGCTATCTACGGAGTCGGCTTCATCGTCTTTATTGAGCTTGATTTTTGTTGACATCGGCGTCTTCGTCTTGGTTGGTTTGGAATCTTCCAACCCGAACTTCTTTAACATCTCCTTGATGTACTTGGATTGATTGAAAAATATTCCATCTTCCATTTGTTTAATTTGAAGACCTAAGAAGAAGTTCAACTCCCCCCATCATACTCATCTCAAACTCGTCGTGCATGATTTTTGCAAAATCATCACACAAGTTTTGACTCGTGGAACCAAATATAATGTCGTCGACATAAATTTGAACGATGATAAGACGTGACTTTGATTTCTTAGTAAAAAGTGTATTATCGACCATTCCCATTGAATACTCGTGTTTGATCAAAAATGATTTTATTCTATCATACCAAGCTTTGGGAGCTTGCTTAAGACCATAAAAAGCTTTGTTAAGTTTATATACATAGTTTGGTTTTTGAAAATTAATGAACCCCGAAGGTTGAGCAACATAAATCTCTTTGTTTATAAAACCGTTTAGGAAAACACTTTTGACATCCATTTGATATAATTTAAAATCATTTGCACAAGAAATAGCAAGAAGTATTCTAATAGACTCTAATCTAGCTACTAGAGCATACGTTTCATCATAATCTATACCTTCTTATTGATTATATCCTTATGCTACTAATCTAGCCTTATTTCTAGATACTATACCATTTTTATCTAATTTATTTCTAAAGACCAATTTCGTTCCTATGATCGATTGACTTATGGGTAAAGGGACTAATTCCCAAACATCATTAGTTACAAATTGATTTAGTTCTTCTTGCATAGCTACAACCCAACTTTCATCTTTTAATGCCTCTTTGACATCTTTGGGTTTTATTGTAGATATAAAACAAAAAAAAATTACTATGATTTTGGGCTTGAGACCTTAAGGTTCTTTGATTAATATTTCCTATGACTTGATCTAGTGGATGATTCTTGGATTCCTTAATGTTAACGATTTCATCAACTTTTATCGACTCATCTTCTTCATTATTATTATTTACTATTTTGGTATTCTTTTTAATGGCTTCTTATTCACCAACATCATCATCAACCAATGGTGATAATTTGGTAGGAGGAGGACTTTCATCGAATGTCACGTTGAGCGATTCTTCCACTTTTATTGTATGTTTATTTAATACTACATAAGCTTTACTATTTTGAGAATACCCTAGAAAAACACCTTCGTATGACTTTGGGTCAAACTTGGTTAAATAGTCTTTAGTATTCAAAATGAAGCACTTGCTTCCAAATACTTTAAAATATTCTAAAGAAGGTTTTCTACCTCTAAATATTTCATAAGGGGTTTTTCCTAGTATTGGTCGAATTAATATTCTATTTAGTATATAAGTTGACGTATCAACGGCATTACACCAAAACTTTTGTGGAATGGATTGTTCATTAAGCATAGTCCTAGACATCTCTTGTAAGGTCCTATTCTTTCTTTCTACTACCCCATTTGATTGTGGAGTACGTGGAGCCGAGAAGTTATGAGTAATGCCTTGTGCATCACAATAAGCTCCGAATTGTACTTTATTATTAAATTCCTGACCATGATCCGTTCTAATGGCTATTATAAAACAACCTAGTTGGTTTTGAATTTTCCTACTTAATATTTCAAATTTCTCAAAAGCTTCATTTTTAGTCTTTAGAAATCTAGTCCATGTATACCTAGAATAATCATCTACTACTACTAAGGTGTATAAATTACCTCTATAGCTTTTAATTGCCGATGGACCAAATAAGTCCATATGTAATAATTCTAAACATCTTTTAGTGGAAACCATATTTTTAGCTTTATGACTTGCATGAGCTTGCTTTCCAACTTTGCAAGCATCACAAAAATGTTTATCATATTTTAGCTTAGGTAAGTTTCTAACTAATTCTTTAGATGACAACGATTGAATTAAACGCATATTTGCGTGACCAAGTCTTCTATGACATAAGGTAGAATTATCCACTACCGTGGCGAAACATAATTTGTCTTGAGACTTATTTCCTAATTTCATTATGTATAAACCATTTTTCCTAATCTCGTTTCCTATGATTTTATCATCTTTAATTATTTTACTACCTTCTTCCGTGAATAAGACTTGACACTTATTCTAACAAATTTGACCAACACTAAGTAAGTTAAATGCTAAGTTATCTACGTGTTCTATATTAGATATAGTAAGAGAGTCATTAGAGATCGTACATTTTCCTATGATCTTTCCTTTTAAGTTACTTCTAAAAACAACATTACCTCCGTCGTATGCTTTGTATGTAGAGAATAAACTCTTGTTACTGATCATATGTTTGGAGGAACCACTATCTTTGATCTACTCATCCGGTTTCAAGCATGTTCTCAAGCATACCTATTTCAACAAAAACAAATTCAAGCGTTTGGTCCCCAATATCTCATGGGTCCGAAAATGTTAGTGTTGTACATCCCTTGCATTTGTTGCAATTGATTGGGATATTGAAATGGGATACAATTTCCCATATGTACAAAGCCTTGGCTTTGATGGTTGTTCCAATTCATAGGATAGAAGTTTTGATGAATTGGTTCTCTAGAGTTTCTTCTAGGTTGAGGTGTGTTGTGTCTTGGTTGAGAAGAGATATTTCTCCTAGGCGGAGGTGTTTTTGATCTAGACTCGGTTTTCACATAACCTATACCGCTTTTGAGTGATGGTTTTAAAGACGGTTTCTTTGACTCATCAATGCTATTATGTATTAGTTTCTTCCTAGTAATAACAAAATCCGATCTAGAAGACATAGGTGGACTAAAAACGTGTTTTGTCCCTTTTTCGCCATTGGTGCGACTCACGGATCCAGGTAAGGTGGATCCGTCCATCGCTTTTTCAGCGGACGATCCAACGAAACTCATGGTTTTAGTTCCGCTTGTTGACGCTTTACTACTATCAAATCCTAAACCTATTTTACAACTAGGTGACTTTTGATTATTTAACATTTCTCTTAGTGAATTAGCGCTTTTATCAAATTTAACAAATTTAACTTGAGTTTCCTTAAGTTTAGCGTTTTTCGATTTAAGTTCTTCACATGACTTACACGCAAACTCATTTTCTTTACTTCTTTCAAGTTTCTTAATTTTCTTGTTCAATTCTAAAATCTCATTTTCTAAAAGATCTCTTTTATCTTTCAAAATTTTATTCTTGTTAATGATTTTTAAGCTGATTTCACATAAGCTATCGTAATCTATTTGCATACTATCATTATCAAGAGAAGATGCGTTATCACTATAATAAGAAGAGCTAAGAGTTACCTCATTTGATGATTGAGCCATGAGACAAGTTTCGTCGTTAGTTTTGTCTTCGGTGTCATTTTCGCTATGAGATGATTTGGATCACTGCATCTAAAATATTTCCAGTCACTCTTTCCTTTCTTCTCATCCCTTTGTCGGAATGACTTCTTTTCTTCTCTTGGTTTCCTAATAAATTTACCCTTTCTTCTAAAGAACTTTTTAAAGTTCCTTACGGCCATAGCATATTCTTCGTCATCGCTTTCGGATGTCGAAGTTTCATCCTCACTAGACTCTTTCTTAGCTTTCAAGGCGATGGATTTAATTCTTTCCTTTTTGCCTTTATAAATTTCAGAATCTTTTTCCAAGACTACTTCATGTACTTTTAGATTGCCGATAAACTCGTCTAGAGCTAGTGATGACAAATCTTTCGATTCTTCAATCGACGTGACCTTTGCTCTCCATTTAGGATGTAGAGCCCTAAGAAGCTTCATAACATAGTTCTTGCTAGAGAAACCTTCATCAAGAGCTTTAAGACTAGTAATAATAGTGTTAAATCTAGCAAAACCGCTATCAATAGATTCTTTTTCAAGGATAGTAAATTGTTCATATTTTTGAACAAGAAGATCAATTTTATTATTCTTTACTTGCCTATTACCTTGATGTGTGATTAACAACGATTGCCAAATATCTTTAGCCGCTTTACACATAAAAATTATTTCATATTCCTTTTTAGGTAAAGCATTATAAAGAACCATTTTAGCTTTATTATTTTTTGCAAGTTTCTTTTTAAGATCATCGAATTGTTCTTCAAAAGAAACAACCTCTAAAATTTGAGTAACTTCATTTTTGGCAACCGGTGGAAAATCACCATTCAAGATAATATGCCAACGATCTAAATCTTTTGTTTTCACATAAGTTTTAAATCTATTTTTCCAATATATAAAATGATCACTTTCAAAAAGAGACGGTCTTTGCATAAATTGCCCTTCTAGATATTTATCCGAATACATAAATTGATTCAAGCTTTAATGTATAATATACGTCAAAGATCTTGGGTGACCTTGGCTTCTGATACCAATTGTGGAAACTAGAGAGGGGGGGGGTTGAATAGTTTTTACCATTTTTAAATTAAAACTTAGATTGTCAATTTATGTGAACTCAAGAGATATACACAAGTGTATATGATAGCGATGCAATAAGTAAATAAGTAATCTACAAAGTAGGAACAGGTAAAGATAAGAAAGATCAAACCGATGACACAATGATTTATAGTGGTTTGGCTACGAAGCTCCTCTTCGCCCTACTCCACTCCCCAAGTACCCAACATGAGAGTTATCTTCACTATGTCAACAAGCTCCCTTTAGGCGGAAAAAACAGTACACATCGCTTAGACTTTTTCCGGTACAAAGCTAAATACCGAGTTTTACTTCGAGATAGAACTAATCTAGCACACTACGTATTTTGTGGCCTAAATACTAACCTATCATACACATATGATATCCCATAACAACAAACACAGATATACATATGTTGGCATGGTTATCACAATCGTGATGACACAACTCCACTTGAAGCTTGACGTCTTCGTAAGTGTTCTTCACTAAAGAGTAGAATGAGTTGATCACTTGTAATAGATTATGTAACAAGTATAATGATCAAGGAATATGAAAAAGATAAAAGATAAAATATGTGTGTAAAAAATATTTGTAAAGAGTTATTTTAAATGATGAATTAGGTTGCTATTTTATAGGAAAGACACATTGAAATTCATAATGCTGTCACAATACAAGCTGGTTGGTGATGAAATCCGGATCCACCATCAGCTGGATTCGTCCCTTATTACGATTTATCCGTGGGAGGAGCTAGGCCAGCTTTTGTCATTTTATGATTAACCCCAAATCTATACAAAATATTGTTTTATACTTAATAAAACTTGTTTATTAGATTCTTCTAGAACAAAATATTTCTTATCACTAATAAGGAAAGAAATAAGGAAAGATCTTATAGATTTGGGAAGATTTGGAAAGATTGTTTTCACTTATGGTTAATCTTATTTTGTCTTACATGATTAGTATAAATAGCTTATAATTAATCATGTGTTAACTTAAATCATTTGATTAGAAAGGGTTTATGCAAATTATAATATATGTTTAATCATTAACTATGTTTAATAATGTCATATTCATACCTTAAGTGATTTGTCGTCGTCAAGTAAACTTTCGACTAAATAACTTGTTTACGTAAACTTTTACGTAGTATGACATTATATTTGTTATTATTAAAACATAAAGATCATTAAATATAAATATCGTTTTTGCGCGAATATTTGTATTAACATAAAAACTATGACAAAAAGTCCAAGCCACATGAGGTTCAATGTTGATCATCAAATTCAGATTCACCCACACTCGTCTAATCACCTATCATTATAATCCTTAAACTAAATCACAACACGAAACATAATAAATCAACAACAACATTCATTCCTAAAAAGTCACTTACAATTCCAAACCCCTTATGTCTGACTATAAGTACCTAACATGTTGATATTATGACAGATTAAGAAGCCTTTTTGGGTAAAATTAAGACGAAACAAATAATGACATACCTTGGATATTTGTTATCCAACGAAATGATCTGATCACTCACATCCAAACGGTTTTCGTTAGCCGTCTTTTGCACCTGTACACATCTCAAAGCGATATTTTATACATCTTGCAGCCTTACTTATTTCAAATATAGATGCTACTAAAAGTCCTTTTTCTTGCTACTAAGGTACAACAAATACCCTTATAATCAGCAATCTACATGTAACAAAAAAAAAACTTACATCTTTTTTTTATTAAAGAAACCTTGTTAGCCATCTTGTTCCTTCGTATCACCCGCGCCTGAAATCACCCTGCAACAATTCATGGCCACCCTTGCATTCCTGTAACTCCAATTTTAATCACAAAAAACAATCAATACCACGTCATGAAGTTATTTTAATTGCAAAAGCAAATACGCACTTATGAACTATTCACGTTTGTGAAAAGAATATGTGTTTGCATGTAAGTGTCAACACAAATAAGGGGTGTAACTGTAAACTAAAATTTTTTTTGGCCGTAACCGTAGTTTTTCAGTTGGTTTTTTGGCCAATGACAAACATTGAATTTTTTTTCACATACCCTAATCTGAAATACTCCTAAAAAAAATAAAAGACTGAATTAAGTAAAATCAAACCATATCTGTTTTGTAGCTTCACCACATAAAATCCTAAAAACCAAAAATTAAAAGTCAACCAAAACCCACATAATCAAATCATCTAAGGTACACAAAACCCATAAACTATATAAAAAAACCCTAAAAATCAAACCTTTTAATCAATATTAACCAATCAATCACAAAAACTAATCAATACCATCTTAACTGCCTAAAAACCAAAAAATAAAAAAAAACAAAATTTAGTTTTTTTGTCATACCTTGTTCTTGAATTAATAGATATCATATCTATGTGGGTTTTGAATCAGAGAATCTTTTTTTGCTTTCTGTTTCATTAGTTTTGGATATGAGATAATATCTATGTTGTGTGTGTTTTTAGAAAGATTTGGAGCGGTGTGAAAGGAGAGAAGAGAGACACGTAAGGGACAGATGTTGATGGAGAGATACACCAGACAAGTTGGGTTGTTAATTAAATTGCGAGTGTGGATAGACCTAGGAGCAATAAATAACGGGTTGGATTAGACGGGTTCCATTAAAAGTTTTTACCCAAGCAATCCTAGGTTTTGTATGTTTTATATAATATATTAATGATGTGTGTTTATTTACCTTTATGAGTTGTTAATTAGTTTTGAATAGGTACTTAATTAGCTAGGGGTTACACTCTATGTACCTTTGTAAATAAGGGACACATTGTACTCATTGGTAGACTACTCAATAACAATCATCTCCTTCCTCCTCTATCTCTCATTCTCTACATCTTATAACACGTTATCAACACGACGTTTACTACAAACAAAAAAGGATATAGAATCCCTATACAATGATACTAAGAGAGATCTATCGAGACGACCATAAGGAGTACACCTAATTCGTTTCCATTAAAGATCAGGTTTCAAATTATACTTATATTTTAAAGAGTTGATCATATATCATAAAGAATCACATTAGCATGAATATTAAAATTAAAGTTCTATTATGAACTTGAGGTAAAGCTAAATTCATGTTTATTCTTGGTTACCTAATTATAAATATGCGAATTCATGGTTTAATTTTAATGTTATCATCTACGGTTATATGTTTTTTATGAATTTATGATTCATGTTTTGTAACTCATTTTGTAATTTACAAGAACACAAAATGTTCTATTGTGATTACATAAAAAGAATCAAATAATACAACATTGTATTATTTTTTTATATAAGATCCTCAAGATCAATTATAATAAAAAGATATATAAAATACAATAACCTCAAGTTATTTTATATCTTTTAAAGAACCTCAAGTTCTTTGTGATTCCTTTGGATGAATCACGATAATAACACAACCTCATGTTGTGGTGAAAAAATAATAATTAGAACCTCAAGTTCTAATACGATTCTGTCAAGAATCAATAACATAACCTCAAGTTATGTTACAATTTTATTTTTGAACCTCAAGTTCATATTTACATTGACTCTTAAAAAAAAGAATCAAGATAACATAACCTTGTGTTATGTTAAAAAAAAGGATAAGAACCTCACGTTCTATCATGATTCTCTCAAATAAATTATCATAACCTTAAGTTATGATAATAATGTTCTGCTATGATTCTTTCAAGAGAATCAGACAACAAAACCTCAGATTATGTTAAAGAAAGAAACATAATAGTTAGAACCTCAAGTTCTAACATGATTCGATCAATAGAATCAATAACATAACCTAATGTTATGCTAAAAAGAATATTTGGGAGAATCGATAAAAATAAAAAATAAGGCATCTTGACAAGAGTGTGCCGCAATAGTGGTATACCCCCATCTTCTTTTTCATGATGACGTCAAAAGAGAATACTTAATGATGAATGATTCGTTAAATTATGGTAAAATCTAAAGGGTAGATCACCACACAAAAGCAAGTAATTATCCCAAAAGCTCGCTATGATTGTATGCACCTCATGTTGCATAAAAAAGGCATAAGTGAGTTCGGTCTCACAATGTTTGTGTTAGATCATAATTAAAAGCTAACGGTGAAAGATCCGTTAAATGTATGTCAACATCTAAAAGAAAGATTTGACCATCAAAAGCAAGAAATTCTTGTAAATGCGAGCACAATTTTGCAATATTGAGTATTACCTATGAATGATGAAAGAAAAAATGCGATGAGATGGTTAATGCCTCAAAATGCTCATATATCGAGAATGATGCTTTGATATAAGTTTCTTTATTAACAAAGAAATGGGTTTGTTTGAACAAACACGATAAACCCATTTACTAAATTTTCTCCATTCATTCAAATGAATGTGACAACTATAATGATGATCATATAGATATCGTGATTATGGACCTGGTGAATTTAATTATTGTTGTGTTAATTCAAATAAAAAACTGGTTGGCAACCTCAAGTTCATGATAAAATATAAAATGATCAACGTGATATCTCCATTCCCTCATGTGAATGTGAAGACATGATCAAAATAAAGATCTATATTCCCTCAAGTGAATGTGATAAGGCAATCAATATAAGATCTTCATTCCCTCATGTGAATGTGATAATGTAATGATAAATGTTTAAAGATCATTTATCATGGTAAATGATATGGTCGACGTAGTATGATAATGACAAACCACTAGTAGTGGCAAAGTAAAATAAGAAATGAGCAAATAAAAATGCTATTTATGCAAAAATGCAATGTGATGTATGCAAAATACAGTGTGTCAAAGATATTACACACTATTCATAGATTTAAGAATCTATGCTAGCACATTTTGCTCCGTAAAAGATATATAAAATTGTCATGAGGAACAAAGTTAAATATTAAGGATACATTATATGATTTTGTATCTTCCTCGACAAGCATTATATAAAGATTAGTAAAATCTAATCATAGCCATAACATAAGTTTATGAGCAATAATTATAATATTTTTGGCATGACCGGTTACACCATCCCGAGTCATTAATGATGCGAAACTATAGAAGAATAAGATTCTTCAATATAATGTTGTTATCTCTCAAAAGAAGTTGATTATTAATCTATCAACTAGAATGGGGACTCAATACCTTAATTTTTTGGAAAGGAAACAAATGGATATATGTGGGCATACAAATCCATTGTATGAACCATTTAGAGTTTAAAATCGATGCATCGTCTAAATGGTCATCAAATCGCAACCTCAAGTTTACATGATTAATAGCTCAAAATGAGCCTACATTCCAGAGTAAGTATTTCATCATGAATATCCAATGAATTACTTCTAAATTTCCAATGATATTGAGAGAGAAAACTTTTTGTTGTTGTATGGGGCCATATTATAATATACACAACAACATAATTAGCATCATGTCAATATGTTATTACAAATCCTCCCTTTTATAATTCATTTTGGTTAAAACCAAACATATCTCATTTTAGTTTTTTTGTGCGTTATATAATTAAATTACTCCACCTAAATGCACATATACGGGATATAGAAGAAGGATAATTCCTTCAGGAGGAGAGAAGTAGCTGCAAATTCAAAATGAATTATCATATTCAGAATGAATTATCATATTCTATTGATCCTCGAAAGAAATTTTATGAATTTATTATTCAATGGATAATCTAATAGCCATACATAAACATTGGCCAAAAACAAAATTTTAGCTACTCATGTTCTGATTATAAGTTGTCTCTCACGGACACTATTTAATTATGACATGCCTCAAGCATGGTAGACTAATCGATTCCAAATAAAATCCTCAATGAAAAATATGGAGCATGAAAACAAGATAGTTTTTCGAGGTATAAAAGACCACATGATAGTCTCATAAAGAAACACTAGACATTAAGGTTCCAAAGAACCTCGATTAGCTAATGAGATCTCAATAAATTCTATCTTGTCTTGAATTATATGGAATCAAAACAAAACGACGTTGATAAATTTGTCTACATACAATATATTGCTTGCTATTATGTATGATGAGGATCATATATCAATTAATATCTAAATGTGCGCTCAACGAAATGATTGACCAACATAAAAAGACATAGTATCTTGCAAATACTAAAAGTATTAAAACGGCAAGTTCATATACGTCAATGTGTAAAAATATATTGGATATACATCAGTTTTTGTACGAAACCGAAATAAGAGCTCTAAAGTTATGTGCTTTAATAATTAAATTGTGAAATAAATAGATTCACAAAACAATAAGTTGATTATTAAGAGACATATCATCTCGAGGTAGATGTAAATATTTTATTGATATTTTATGAGATAAGTATTTATATTTCCCTAAAATGGGGTTTATTAGAGCTCTCATATTCTATAAAGGACATGTAATGCCTCAAGCATGGCTCACAACTTTAACTTCAAGAAACAATTAATAAAGTTCTCAATAACTTTATTTGATCAAATTAAATGCGTCCTTATATGGATCAAAATCATTTTGGACGCATATTATATAAATTGCTTTTGCACATGTCTCTAAGGAATGATTGGTCCTCAAGTACCATACATAAGTGCAATTGAGGTTTTGATGTTAATTTTGCAACTAATATGCGTCATGAGAGTGTATTTTTCTTTTTTTAATATTTGTATACGCATTGTATACCTTCCATCCAATGCATTTGATATTGGGTTGAAAGCTACACATATATTTTGTCATTTTTGCAGGATTTATTCTTAACATCAACAAGTCGGTGAACTTCATTACAAAGTTGTTGCCAACAAAAGTATTCGAGCAACTCGTTTAGAAGATTGACACGCTACATTAAATTGAGGAGGAGCATTATGCGCACTGCACTCTTTTTCTTCATCAAGTTTTTATCCCATTGAGTTTTTCTTGATAAGGTTTTTAACGAGGCAGATTATGGTGTATAGTAAATGGTGAATATCCAAGGAGTAGTGTTATAAATATATTAATGATGTGTGTTTCTTCACGTTTATGAGTTGTTAATTAGCCTTGAATAGGTACTTAATTAACTAGAGGTTATACTCTATATACCTTTATAAATAAGGGACACATTGTACTAATTGGTGGACTACTCAATAATAATCATCTAATTCCTCCTCTATGTCTCATTCTCTACATTTTATAATAATATTGTAATTTAGCTTCCGATTGGTGTCATCTTATTGTTACGATATGTACTTTATAAAATGGTATGTTTTATATAATTTATAATGATATTACTCTTAAGTGACTAACAACGACAATTTAAATATTTTTATCCTTTTTACAGTGTTGTATCACACAAGATAAATAAGTGTTATTTATAAATACCAAAATAAATAAAAATGAAGCAAACTATGAAAATAGAAACATGATGTATTCTCAAAATCAAACAAGTGTTACGTTAATTTAGCATTGCTTTTGAGCAAAATAAAAATTCGCCTAAAGAGGCTTAACCATTTTGTTCCCACTAAAAGTATAATATCACAAGTGATAGATAACATTGATTACATATTTAAAAATTCCAAAAACAAACACAAAACTTTTGAGCAAAGTTTCATTCTTAATCAACCCTGAACCGACAGTAACAAAATTTATGTGCTTTTCTATTGCGATGAAAGGCACAAAAATCATCTTGTATCTGAAAATTATATGTGTAGTATCACCTGTCATATTTGTTAGGAAAATATTGTAAACAGACTTAATACTGTTAGTATTAAAGTTAAGTCTGTTAGTTAAAGTTAGTACTGATAGAAATAGTTAGTACTGTTAGTAATAGAAGTTAAGTCTGGTAGAGCAAGTTAAGTCTGCTAGCATTAACTTAAGT
>BQNB010004405.1:0-103594 GCA_026074375.1 Tanacetum coccineum | reverse complement strand
CAAAAATACCAGACACTATATCCCTAAAATCTCACATGAATTCCGTACTCCAATAAGAGAAAAACTAATGAACCTTGAAGAACGTTATATCCATGAGGGTCGGGTGGTTTTTGACAACTTTGCGGATCTAAATTATGTTCGGTCTTTATTCCACTTTGTCGAGTTCAATTGTCTTCTTCAAATAAATGAACAAATCTGTCCTCGTTTCATTCTTGAGTTTTATAGTCAATTTCAACTCAATTTTTCCGACGAAGGTCAAATGTTTGTCAAATTTGTGATATAAAATCAACTCTTCTCCTACTCCCTTGAAAATTTTGCTCAAATTCTTGACGTTCCTTGTGAAGGAGCGTGTGTCTTCACCGATAGATGGAGACTTGATGAGTTGGCATATGGTATCCCTTCGGATGGTCCATATCAAACCAACCTTCCTTCCATTGAGGACATCATTTCGTCCATTCGAATTGATCGAGAAGGTCAAGTCCGTCGCATCCATCATGAGGAAGAGATTGATGTTCTTGAATATCAAATTCTTACTCGTGAAATCGTGTCAACTTTGAAGCCTTTAGAGGAAATCATTCGGGAAAACGTCTTCTGTCTGGGGGGTAATCGGGATCATGTTCCCGCGTGTCTTTGTTTTATGCTTTATTGTGTTGTACACTCTAAAAAATTCTATCTTGCCTATTACATGACAAAACGAATGGAGTGGGTCACTAAGCAAGCTAGGTTAATTCTACCTTATGGTACGCTCTTAACCCGCTTATTTAAATTCATCATAGATGAATATCCTGAGTTGAACAGCGAGTCCTATGTCTTGTACGATCGTGTCATGACTCCTCTTGCCGCTCAACTAGAGCGAAAACCAAGAAGGGATCGTGGCACGAGAAGAGGTCGTCATTCCACTTCTTCTTCCGCCTTCGATCAACCATCCTCATCTCATCTCAACGATGATGATGATGGGAATAACGAAGGGACCTCGCGTGCAAGCACTCCTTCCCCCATTCGTTATGTCAATTCCTTAACCAATCAAGTTTCTCAAGTTTTTCAAAATCCACCTAACATTGATCCTCACCTTGAACCATTTTACACCCGCCAAACCGAAATCATCAACCGTCAAGTTCAATTAAGAGATGAGTAACGTGGTGGAGTGAGGTCAATCGGAAAAAGTCTTAGAAGGTTGTGGAGAAACATGAAGAAGTGAGATGTGAGGAGAATCACTTTATGACATTACTATCTATATTATTTACTGATCTATTATTAGATGTTTAAACTTATGCTACTTATTAGTAACTTAGTACTTAGTATGGGCAACTTAGCTTGCCATGGATGATCTTTCGATTTTATCATCCTAAACCAATGTTTGCATGCACCTTGATAGACTCTTTGCTATATATATGATATTATGCATGCTTATCTTTTGATAAAATTTGCCTACATATGCTTCCCTCATAGAACTAAAGATAGTTGATAATAAGTCTTAGATGATTCATGATGAAATAGGATTGACTGAAAAAGGGGAAGCAAAAATAAGAGAAAGTTTTATAGGTTTTCAGGAAAAACTGAAAAAAAAATTATCTCCGGAAAATGGCCCCCTTAAATACTAGGCGGCCCCCCAATATATTTGGGACCGCCAGATATTTAAGGGACCGCCAGATATTTAAGGGACCGCCATCAGGGGTCACGGATTCTTCTACTGTGACCACCTGATTTTCTGTGCATGACCAGTTTTATACCCATCTAACTAGGCCTAGCGAAAAATCTGCTTTTTGATAATCAATTTTTGGAATGCTAGAACTCAAACCCCACGCCTTACCTCTTGAATCTACCTCCCCCCCCTTATATTTCTACCTTAAATCATGAACTTTCTTATTCTTCTTATCATCTTCATCTTCCTCAACCCAAAAACTACTTGAAAGTCCACAAATGCGCTTCCTTTCAAACTCTTCCCAAAAATCAAATTAACCATAATCCCTCCTAGACAACTATTTGTCAACATCTCTAGTGATGAAGAAGTCACCACTACACCTTCTCCTATCCACCAACTTCTTCATCTCCAACTCCTCCAAATGCACCATCCAAAACTCCATCAAACAAATCAAACCTCCTCCAAGCCAAAAGAACACATCTTCATCTTTTCAATCAAAACATCAAATTCACATTCATCCTCTCACGAACCCAACTCTCCTCAACCTTTGAACCCTTCTTGAGAAGCAAATCATTGGATGTCCCCTTCTAGACCGTCTGTTAAACCCTCAAACCAACTCACACCTTCCTTCTTTGGATATCACTCTATCATTACACCAATCACAAACTCTTGAAAATCTCTCAAGTCCACCTTCACCATCACTACCACCACCTCAACCTCCTATCATTGGGTATCCACTCTACTACAACTATCATGACTATCATGAATCAACTTGTATTTGTTGTTTCCACAACCGTAACCTCTACTTGAACCTTCGAGATGAAATGAACATTATGTTTGCTCATCCTGAGTATCTTCTAACTACCGCCTTCACAACCCATTTTCCACCTCCACCATAGACCCTTTTAAAATGGTTTAATAATGGAAAATCCAAAGACATTTTTGTATAAAAAGTCATTCCGCTCGTGAATCAGATCAATTTAAGACTTATGAATATTATGTCTCTGATCTTGTATTAGTTCTAGTTTTTATTTGCATGAATGTAATTAGTTGTTGTGCTAAATGTTATGATTTTCTTGTTGGTGGAATGAAAATCTTCTTTTGTTAGTTAAATACAATGTGTTATATTGAAGAATATTTGTCTTGCACTTGTATTTCTAACCTTGTTTTGTAGCAAACAAATTATCGTAAGATCGATCCCTTGGATGGTCCCGAACAAGGGAGCTTACATCAAGGGGAGTCTATTATCGTCGATTTCTTTCCTCTCAACTAATGACTCGAGATCAACCTTTTGGATTCGACCAAAAAGGGGGAGAAATAGACTTAAACTCATTTAATAATTTATAACTTTCTATTTTTATACTAAATGAGTTCTGTGTTTGTCATCACAAAAATGGAGGAGATTGTTAATAAAATGAATGTCTAAAAACGTGATTTATGAATGTTGACCGCTTAATGTTTTGATAATAACCAAATGTAGAAAACGATTACGATAATATTAAACTTTATAAATTACTAATCATAAAAAGTTCAATTTCTAAATAATCACTTAAGGTATGGATAAAAAATCATTAAACATGGATTAGTGACAAGAAAATATTTTCCTAAACCTTTCATTTTTACACAATGTGTTTTATAAAAAATATCAAAAACAAAATATTTATCTCATTAAAAGAAATATTTTTTATTAAAAACATAAAATTTGAAATTCAAACTTGTCCCCAAAATAGAAGGTTCTATCAACAGATACAACCTTCAATCACCACAAAAAGGACAAAAAAGGGAGCAGAGTCTAGTGGCAGTCCCCTTTTAGGCCTGGCGGCCCCCTTATATATAAGGAACCGCTGGGACCGCCACCAACAACGGTCACTTATTGTCCCTATAAAATATCTGGCCACCCCATCTGAAAAACAAAACCTCTTCAACAAAATTTTTTAGATCCATTTTCTCCATCTCTTCCTTTCTTTCTAAAAACACGTATCTTGATCACTAACATACAGGAATCTTGTATTCAAGTGATTAATTCTTTCTTACCTTCCTTCTTTTCTTCTCTTCTTCTTCCTAATCAGTGCAAGAGAAGTGACAATCGTATTCTTCAACATAAGATTTGTTATCAAGTGTATCTCATCTCTTCCTTCCTCAAGATCACCTAGCTTCATTTATATTTAACTTTTGTGTTGTTGTGTAAATTGGATTGAGTGTAGATCCATTGTGTAAATTGTGTATTGTTGTGATTTGGATTTGTGTTGCAATCCAAGGGTAATATCGTGAGTGCGTATAAAAGACATTGGAAGTCTTAGATTTGGTTTCAATTAAGTGCTATGTGTAAAACACATATCTTTTTTTTTTAATCAAAATATGGCCTAAAAATACAACAATTGTACTTTAATGCTTGAATATTGCTTGTTTTGTCTTTGTAATTATGTAGGTACGGATATTGCAAAAATCTCAAGAAAACGGTCAAAACCAGACAAACACGAACACGGGAACAGAAGAGCACACAAAAATCTGGGAGAATGCTACCTTTGGTCAACCTAAGTCAAACCACAAAATGACAAAAATCCCAAAATTACAAAACCAGTCCCTCAAGATTTCCAATGTTACAAAATTAACCCTAAAACTAAAACGGGTAATAACCCTTTTACTTAACCCATAACCCTAGCCCGAAAACCCTTTTTATTTTAACCAAGCCCAAAATCCTATAACCTAGCCCACTACCCAATTCCCTTGTATAAGCCCAGGTCAAACCCAACCCCGCCTCCAGATCAAACATAACACAAAGCACCCTTACAAGAAAAAATTGGCGCCAAAAGGTTTGTTACTGTTTACTCTCATCGTGATTTTACTATGAGTCAAAAGCAAAGGGCTAAGTTAAATTAAGAGTGGAGATGGGTAATTAAAGGGACAAAATACACCCTGGCAGCATTTGACGTCACCAAGAGATCCTATTGGTCAAGCCCAAGCAAAGAATGACGCGCGGACAAGTGAGGAAACACACCAAATTGATGGGTTTTAGCAAGGACTCACTCACAAAAGTAACACAATAAATCTGACATACGGATTGCCACGTTGGCAATCCGTGTGCTAAAAAACTAATCCAAGGGTCAAGAGTGAGCATCCAATGATTGAAATATTTGAATGGATAGGATCAAAGGGAACGTGGGAAGGACTTGAGAGCCTAGAAGCATCTCCCGCCCTAAAATACAACAGCCTCACATACACAAGATGTTAGATAGTTTTACAATTTTCAGCTTATTATTGTTATGTAATTTTTCTTTCAAAAATGTTTTAAGTTAATGATCCTCTTAAAAGTATTGTTTTAATTCAATATTGTTAGATCAGTTGTTTTTTTATAATAATAAAAAGTTTCTTATAAGACTCATTAGTTCTTTCATAGCTAAATTTTCTAAATATGTTCAATAACTTAAATGTTTGATAAGCTCTCATAAGCTCATACAAGCTATCTAAGTGTCCTAAGCTTAGATTTGAGACTAATTAGTCCATTTTAACTACTCAAACCTTAAAATCAGCTAAAAGTACCCTTAGCTTATGATTGTGGAGCTTTTGGAATGAATGAACACTTACAAAGGAAGGAGTTTCATTGGACTTTACTGCTTCATACAATAGGCCAGAGCTAGTAGACCAAGCTCTCGAGCGCTCTATGCCGTTGTTATAGCTAAAGGCCATATGTAGAGTTTATCATGTTCCATTTCTGTCTTAAAATTCTAGTTACTATTTGCTTATATCTGCTTAGATAAAAGCTTATCTGTGTTTAATCTCCTGGTTGATTTTTGCTTATTAAGTAAATTTGATTACTGATTTAGATTAATAAAGTTTAGATTCTTCATTTTTGCATAATTTGTATTCTAAATCTATCATGAGTTTAATATCTTAGCATAGTTCATAAATCTTCTTCTCTAGCTTAATCATTAGTTTAATAAGTCAATTAGTCCCTTATATAAAGCTTTCTATATCTGGTTATCTAAGTTCAATCATTAGTTTTTCCTATTGGATAGTTTAAAATGAAATTTGTTATTATAATAGGGGTGTTTGGAATAAGCAGTACTAACTTTAAGTAGTACTAGCTAGAGTCTCTTTAGAGTTAGTTCTGGTAAGAAGTTACTAGGTATTGTTGAATTTAATCTCTTTAAGTTGATTATTTGTGTAGGGGGGATAGGATAGAGTTAATCAAAGTTTTTTAATAGTTCCTATTTGTTTTAATACTTCATAAAAAACTCTTAACATACCAAAAATAATAGTCTAGCTATAAGCTTATAGTTTTGCTATTAGTCCCATATAAAATTTACTTATTAGGATTCATAGTAGTTTTTTATCCTCTGGTTTTTCAAGTTTTCAATTATTAAAGTTCATTTTTATAAGTTGATTTGAGTTTTCATTAAAATGAAGGAGTGTTTGGATTAGTGCAGTTTGGCCTTCAAAAGTCAAAGTAAATTGGTAATTTCACTTTGGTCAGCTTTGATTTCATTATTGATTAAGTTTTGAAAAGGTTTGATGAATTAGTTTGTTCTTATAATCATTTTGAGGTGCATCTTGTCTTATCCTGCACCAGGGGAGATTTTCTTCTTAAGCTAGTATATAACTTTTGATCCAAGCTTCACTAAGCTTGGAATTTGCTTGCTAAGTGTTCTTGCACACCTAAGTGGTGTGTCTATTGCAGGTTTGACCCTTAAGGTCACCTGCATTTGTGTTTAAACCAATTTTTCCCAGTGCAGTCAGAAGAACCACTGCGGTCTAAAACCTTGCAGTGCTATTGATCAAAATTTAAGTAGCCTTAATAGGTTTTACTGTTATTAAATAAATTCTATAGGTTAATAGTTTACATATAGGTTTAGATAGATTAAAGCTTGTTTTCTAATTTTTAGCTTATAATCTAGGATAATTTAGCATTCAAAGTTCATTAAAATTTTCAAAAAGCCAAAAACAGTAGTAAGTAGTTCTAGCTTCTAATTTTAGATTTTTAGCTTATATAATCTGTTTTTATGATTTTAATTTGTAGCTTAATATTAGGTAGAAAAGTTTTCAAAAGCTTTAGTTCAGTAGTAGCTTATTGAACAATTTATCTTATCTAGTATTTAAGCTTTTAAGTGCTTTTCCTGAGTTTGCATCTTTAAAACTTATTTTCAATAAGATTTCAGTAATATTAAGATAAGTAGCTCATTAGACTTAGTTTCTAGACATTATAAGCTTTCTAGAATAGCTTTGGGTTTTGAATTTAGAGCTTATTTGAGATCTGTGTGCTTAATTTAGTGAATCATAGTTTTAGCTCTCAAAAGCTCACTGTTAGCCTCAATTTATTGAGTCGAACAAGGAAGCTCGGTCACTCTACGATGGAGCTTCGGTCTTTAATTAGTTAATGTTGTAATAGGATAATATCGGGAATCGGGCTCGATAGTGAATCTAATATTGTATATGTTTCGGGTTTAATCCCAAGCAAAACCCGAGCCCGGGTCCTAGTTAAATATCCCGCGCGTACCTTTAACGCGACGGGGTATATAAACTCTTTTCTATTTAGAAAAGAGTTAGTTGTAAAGTTGTTTCATTTCTAAAATAATATCATATCTTTTTTCTCTCTCAATTCTCTCTCTAGTTTCTCTCTCTAAACAACTCATCTCTCTTTCTCATTTCTAGTCCGATTTCGTGAACGATTGTATGAAGTGAAGTGTTAACGGGATCCTACAATTGGTATCAGAGCTACGTGTAGATTCGTGGTTGATTCGTGTGGTAAAACAAGCTCAAATTCGTGGCTTATATTGTGACAAAAAACCCCACGGCTCAAAAAAAAATTGGGTCTAATGGTTTGTTAATCTTGATCTTCTCTTGTTCTACACATCAAAGAGGCTAGGTTGTATCAATTTCGTGGGTTATACAAGCTCCAAGTTCGAATTATAAGCTTTAAAAGGTTAGTGTTCTTTCGTGAGAGTTGCTTCAATATTGAATATTTTACAAACAAACAAGAGTTAAAGTGTGTTAATCTTGGTTATAAACCCACTTAGTAACACATGGTTTTCTTAGAATCGTGGATAAAAACCTCAATTAGTGAATTTTTGCTCAAATCGTGTCAAGTGTTCTTTAGGTGGAGAGTTGCATATATATATTAATACTCTAGCCGGCGGTTTGACAAAGTAGGGGACAAGATCCACGATTTAAGGAAATAGTCAACGGCGGTTTGTTGACCAAAACAGCGAGTTGCCTAAACAGCGAGTTGCTAAAACGGCGAGTTGCCAAAACAGCGAGTTGCTAACGGCGAGTTGCCAAAACAGCGAGTTGCCAAAACAGCGAGTTGCCAAAACAGCGAGTTGCTAACGGCGAGTTGCTAACGCGATTGCTAACGGCGAGTTGCTAAACGGCAGATGCTAACGGCCGATTGCTAACGGCAAGTTGCTACGGTGATGCTAAACGTGCGAGTTTGCTAACTTCGAGTTGCTAACAGGCGAGTTGGCTAAACAGCGAGTTGCAAAACGGCGAGTTGCTCAACGTGAGTCACTAATTAGGCAGATCGGTTTGCTACGAAATTTTTTTGTGTAAAGAAAAGGGTTTTCATTAAAACAGCCATATACTTTTGATCCGTAAGTCGTTTCAGGCCCAATGACCTCTCAAAATCGAAGAGAAAAACGAGAACGGATCACGTTGTAACCACCCTTTAGCTAGTTATGGATTTTCAAAGTCCAAAACACTCGTTTACTATGATTATTGACATTTTTAGTTTTTGATTATGTTAGACTTGTTTTGTTTAGCTCACGCCCATCAGCATTATAAGGCACGTTTCAGTTTGGTGACCTATTTAAACAAACAGCTTTTAACCCTAGCAGAAAATATCTGTTTTTAGATCAAATTAAATCATTGGCCGCGTGATATCCGAATCAATCATTCCACGGTTTTTCTATTGATTATTGTAAAATCCCGTTAAATTTTATCGTTCTAATCATAGACTTGTAAAATCCCGTGAACGCCTATTGTATTCAAAACCACAACATCAATCACAATCATAACCATTCAGATCCATCAAAATCATTTAACACTTCATAAATCACGATAAAATGGAAAAGAAAAGAACCATTTAGATAGTTTAATTGTGATTCATATTGTTGATTGATTAATATACAACTCGAATCAAACAATTTTCTAAGCAAAGTTTTAAAATGAACAATTAACCGGTAAACTATTCAACCCCCCCTTCTAGTTTCCTACATTATGTTTGTTGAGTCAATTGTAATCTAGTTATAGTAGTATCCTCATTTAGAGTAGTTGTTCTTGTTATCTTGGTTTTGTGTCTATGTAACGGGCTGATGTGTGGGATTCACCCACATCTTTTGTACTGAATTGTTTTTTGGTGTAATACATTTACCGGAAAAACCCTTTACCCCTAAAAGGAAATGAGCGGCCCTTCGCTTAGTAAACGGCCGCCAGACGATGGCCCCTTCTTATTCTCGTCAAATCGCTTCTTTTTTTTAATTCGCTGAGAAATCAAACCAAAATGCGTAAAACCGATCATCTATATTGTATTTAAATTAAACTCATTATAAGTTGAAATCGTGTTGTAAATATTCATAGGTATGCTTTTCCAGTTAAGCATTGTAAACACTTATTGTTGGTATATTAGGACATTAGTTTCTCAAACTACGCGATTAATTTGGCTTTCATTATTGCTTATGTTTATAATTTCATACTAACAAACAACGTTTTGTATATATGTTTCAACATATCATTAACCTTGTGATAGATTTTTTATATAATAAATATATAAAAAAATAATTTGAAAAAAAATCTTTAAAATCAAACTAAAAGCCGAGTTCTTAATAATCCAAAAATCTTTAAAAGCCAAATATCTTAAAAAAAACCAAAGAGCCTAAAATTAATTATAGAAAAAAAAATCTTAAAGATCCAAAATGCTTTAATAAACAAGTTGGGAAAAAATATTATGAACCAATTATATTTTTTGAACTCTTCCCAATCTTAATCCTAACATCTTTTTTCATTTTCATATAAATTTACTTTTGAGTTAATTATGAATTTTGTCCTTCTGATTTACACAATTGCACCTTTCGTTCTTAACAAATTGACGTCATTACTTGTTTGCTAGGTGAGAAGCAAAAAGACTAATATACCTTCATGTTTTATACATGTGAGGGACTTAACTACAAAAATTAACGATAGTTAGTGAAAAAGACGAACGTTACAAGATTTTGCAACCACGTGACCAGATCTTGCCAAAAGTCTAAAAGAAGGACAAAAGATGAAATTATTTGCAAACCACAAGAATGAAATATGTAAATAATTCTATTTCCTATTATAGAAAACAATGAGTTAAACCAACAATATTTTGATAAAGTTACTGTTTATTAAAAATTCAGTCCACCCGGGTATAACACTAGTTATGAATTATATTAGTTCTATCAAGTGTACATTTTGTATTTGTATGATGTTTAAAATTATAAAAATGCTAACACCTCGACAGCTATTAAGGTATACCGTTGGATGCATACTGAATTTATAAATTTAAGTGTTTGTTTGTGCATGTATGTACGTATTTTATATGATCTACATTTCTTGACGATGATGGTATATATATGTTGGTGATTTTAGTGTCATCAACTATTTTAGGTAATTGCGATTTACTAGAGACCGATGCGATTTCATATTCGGCTTGGGTACGAGTTAGAAAGTGTGGAGTACACACTCGTTGAGCTAATATGAACTCCACCATGACAGAAAATGCGGAGGTCAAGGGGCAGAGCCCCTTGCTGGGGTCCTGCTGCCAGGTCAGTGGGCGGGGGTCGATGGGGGCGCCCTTCGTTGGGGTTTGGGGCAGCGCCCCGACCCAAACGGTATATTTAGTGCTCTAGATACCCGTTTTTCCCACCAAAACCTAGCAGACACAACATTTGGCCAACAGTCATGACTGTTGGGATTCTAACTATTTCTAACCGTATCTTAACCGAAAAAACTATCGAATAATGTCTGTTATTTAACAGACATATCTGGTCTCTTCTAACATAAGAAAATTCATACAATTCTGTAGGAAACTAGAAGGGGGTTGAATAGTTTACAGGTTAATTTGACCGTTTTAAAACTTTGCTTATAAAATGCTTTGATTCGAGTTGTATGTCAATCAATCAACAATATGAATCACAACTAAACTATCTAATGTAATAAACTAAGTAAACAATAACAATATAGAGAGATGGAGAAAGAAACGATCAAACCAAGACACCAAGATTTATAGTGGTTCAGCTACGAAGCACCTCTTCGTTCCTACTCCACTCCCCGAGTACTCCACTCCAGATTTCACTATGTCAACAAGCTCCCTTTAGGCGGAGAAAACCGTTTACACGTCGCTTAATTTTTTTTCGGACACTAAGCTAGATGTCGAGTCCTGTTGGCCTCAAAATATTGAGCCGAACTGGAAGTTCGTTCATTACATGTACGGGTCTCGGTCATCTAATTAGTTAATGTTGTAATAGTATAATATCGGGAATCGGGCTCGATAGATAATCTAATATTGTATATGTTTCGGGTTTAATCCCAAGCAAAACCCGAGCCCGGGTCCTAGTTAAATATCCCGCGCGTACCTTTAACGTGACGGGGTATATAAGCTTTTTCTTCTTTAGAAAAAGTAAGTTGTTCATTTCTAATATAATTCATTTTCTCTTTTCTCTCTCAATTCTCTCTCCTCTTTCTCTCTCTAAAAGTTCAACTCACTCTCTTTCTCTTTTCTAGTTTGATTCGTGTATGTTATATGTTATGAAGTGATTACGGGATCCTACAATTGGTATCAGAGCTCATCCATTAGAACAAGTTCGTGGAAATCCAACCATGCCAGTTCAAACAAGACGACAGCTTGCCACAGATCCTGAAATGTGTATGTTCGCGCTCACGGTGAGTATTGTTGAACCGAAGAACATTAAGGAGGCAATGGCTGATTCTGCATGGATCGAAGCAATGCAGGATGAACTTCATCAGTTCGACAGACTAAAAGTCTGGGAACTAGTCGACAAACCATTTGGCAAGATGATTATAAAGCTAAAGTGGTTATGGAAGAACAAAAAGGATGAAGATCAGACTGTAATTCGCAACAAAGCGCGACTTGTAGCTAAAGGTTATGCTCAGGAAGAAGGTGTTGATTTTGAAGAATCATTTGCACCAGTTGCTCGCTTGGAAGCAGTTCGGATTTTCGTTGCCCACGCAGCACACAAGTCTTTTCCAATCTATCAGATGGACGTGAAAACGGCATTTCTTAATGGTCCACTGAAGGAGGAGGTTTATGTTGCTCAGCCAGAAGGGTTCGTTGATCCAGATCATCCAGAAAAAGTCTACCTTCTGAGGAAAGCTTTGTATGGATTAAAGCAAGCTCCAAGAGCCTGGTACGATGAACTATCAAACTTCCTGATGTCCAAAGGCTTTACTAAAGGTACAATTGACCCAACTTTATTCAAGATAAAATACGGGGAGGATATTCTACTTGTGCAGATTTACGTTGATGACATAATTTTTGGGTCTACAAACCCTAAATATTCAAAAAGATTTGAAAAGTTAATGCACAGTAGATTTGAAATGTCCTTAATGGGGGAGATGAAATTCTTTTTAGGACTTCAGATCCACCAGTCCCCAAAAGGTATTTTTATCAATCAGGCCAAGTACGCTTTAGAAATTCTGAAAAAGCATAATATGGACAATTGTCACTCCATTGGTACACCATTGGCTACAGCTCACAGAATAAGCAACTTATTTGATAAGCAATGATTAAGCTAAAAAGATAACAAATCCTAACAAAATTTAAACAACTAAAAACCGAATAAGCAATGGGAAACGAGATTAGATAGTTTAAACGATTAACGGCTAAAACAACAAAATTACTGCTTAACGAAATAGCTATCAATCACAAATTTTAACAAATAAGCTCAATCGAACTAATAAGCTACGATAATCTGATCCTCAAACCAAATAAGCAATGATCCACTCAATCAAATAAGTACTTTTTAAAAGCTACGATCTAAACTAATAGCACGAATAATGATTCAAAAAGCACGAAGATAAGCAATCGAGAAAAAAAAATGAAATTTATAAGCATGTGATTATAAGCTTAACTAGAAACATGAAGTCAAAAGGAGTAATAAGCTAAGAGAATACTAAAGACAATAAAGTCACTTCTATTAATGAATCTAATGGGAATCATTAAGCTACGCTAAATCTAAACCATATTGCAACAATAAGACACTCCTAAATTCACAAAAACAAGTCAAGACAAGTATCTCAATGATATAAGCTCCAAACTAACGAACTAAGCTATTATGAAGCTTATTATCAATATTGAAGAGTTAAATCTTATAAAACAAAAATAAGTAGAGTTTAAACTTATTATACAAGCTTATTAATCAAAACTTATTGAGGATTACAAGTATGAATTGTTTAAGCTTGGTGAAGAGCTTATTTAATCAAAACTTTAAATCGAAAATAAGCTTAGAAATAGGCTCAGATAATAAGCTCAGAAAGAGGAGCTTATGCTTTGATAAGCTTCAAGAAAAGGAAAAATAGAAAAGTTAATATGATACTTTTAAACTTATTACATATTCTTCATCCACTAGTAATAAGCTCTTTCATTATCCCCAATAAGTTGTAAATAAGCTTTTTACAATTAAGCTTTAAGCTAAACATACGCAACTATAAAAACTAAATAAGCTAAAAATTTAAGAGAAAACTTTAAAAAAACTAAATCCTAATGTTATCAAAAGTGAAGGGAGCGTGTGCTTTTATAGCCAAGCCGGGGTCCTTTTTGTAAATTCCATCCACCGACTTAATCATTGAGAGCCAATCATTGGCTTGGGAATTGCCACCTCGTATCTGCCATGTGCTGCCAGCAAATAAAGATCCCGATCCCCCAATCAGTTAAGGCCAAGTGGACATTCTCATGTGTTAATAAAACGCGTTTTCTCACAACTACATTGTAACCGCCTCAAATATTTCCATATTCAAATTTGAGAGATGTATGGAGGTGTCACGCGTTGGCTCTTGGTTGGACAAAGAAGAAGTGAGTAGAGAGGCACGTGAGGCATATTTGATTTATTTAGGCTGCACGTGAGATCCATTTACCTATCAATTCCTTCTCTTGTTCTCACACACTCAGATTTGTAACAACTTGCTTCGCCACGCGGAGGAAATACATTGGCTGAAATAAGATAGTGGGGTGTCACGTGAGAGCCATTGATTTAATTTAAAGGCACGTGAGGCTAGCTGCTTTATTTCTCAATTCATTTCAAATCTTGCA
This sequence comes from Tanacetum coccineum, assembly GCA_026074375.1. Lineage (NCBI taxonomy): Eukaryota > Viridiplantae > Streptophyta > Magnoliopsida > Asterales > Asteraceae > Tanacetum > Tanacetum coccineum. The sequence goes on along the minus strand of BQNB010004405.1, from coordinate 89,669 downwards.
AATAGGAATTTTGCACTTGGGTCTGGATCTATTTCCAACTGTTAGGCCACGAGTAAGGCTTGGCTGAAATTTAGTCTTGGGCTTTTAGAATGTATGGGTTGGCCCGACCCATAAAAATAATGTCGGGCTGACCCAATAAGACATGAAGGCCCGTTAGACTCGTAATTTCGCGCTCTTTCCAATGGCTTGCTCAGAAAATTTTCACGACTCCATTTTGATCTTGAATATTAAGCACTCTTGATCGAAACGAACCCGAAAATACCCGTTTTTTACTTTTTTTTAATCCTTTTTACCTGCAAGACATAAAAATACCAAATGAACATATTTGATATATAATTAAGCATATTTTAGTATTATTAGTCTGATTTATAGTATTTTCCGAGGTTATAAGGATGTGTGTTTTAGCACACATCAAATTCCTCTATACTAAGTCATTGCTGGTCCTACACGCAATGTTTATATAACACGCCCGAAAATTAAATAATTAAATCCCCCTTTAACTTATGACCCCTCACATAAAAAAAGAACAGAAAAGGTCTATTAAAAGGTTCAAAAATCATTTATTTTGAAAACGCCCTCGTTTTCACCACTTATTAAATAAAAGAAAAAGATTAAGATAAAATTATCTAATAGGCTTTAAGAACGTGAGTTCCTCATCCTCGACTTTTCAAAATCCCCAAACTAAGCTTAAAACGAAATCACAGTCAAATATAAGATTAGATGCTAACACTACTCATAAATGCTAATTGTGTACGCATTAGCCACTTTTCGCTCCCTTATTCCTAAATCCTTTAAGGATTTTATTATTATTATTGGTGACAAATAAATTATGTCCTTATTATCATAAAGGTGCCGGTTTAGACCATAATAGTTTGAAATACTTTTCTAAAGAGACGATATGGTGAGAATAAGGTCCACATTAAGGTTCTAATTTCGCATGATTTAGGGGTTATCATTTTTATTTCATCCGAAATAACTCAACTACGAGTCCAGAGACGGAGGCTTTATTTAGATAACCCCGGAGTCGAAATTTGGCTTTATTATTATTATTATTATTTATTATGCAACAATATTAGCCTTCGGTCCTTTAAACAACTGACACATCGGGCGTCCTAACCGACAGAGCCAGTAGTTTGTTCGACCTCAGAAATTTCCTCGACCTTTTTGAAGGCTGCAACATCGGACGTCCTAACCGACAAGATACAACAAACTTTTATCAGTCTCTGGTTAACATTATTATTATTGTTACCTCCACCCTTTAAACGACTGCAACATCGGGCGTCCTAACCGACAAGATGCAGTGGTCTTATTTTGGATTCGGTTTAGTACATTATTATGATTATTATTATTATTATTATTATTATTATTATTATTATTATTATTTTTTTATTAATTATTATTTATTATTATTATTATTATTATTATTATTATTATTATTTATTTTTATTATTTATTTTAAGCCAAATTTAAGTCATGTGGTCTTTTAACGCAAATTTTTAATTTTTTTTCTAAAATAACGAGACATCGGCCGTCCTAACCGACATGACCGGTAGCCCCTATTCCCACAACACTAACAGATCCTCGAGTGTGTACCTTACTTTACCAGAAGATAATCTCTACGAAGTATTTAAACTTAAGAATCGCAAAACCAAAGTAACTTTATTATTAACAATTATATAACGTGTATTAGCTGGTGGGAGCTAAAGCCCACATATTAACTCTATGAGTTCTAAAGAGATCCAACTCAATCCTCGCTTGCATCTAACTTATATTCAACTCTATCATTTTTTGTTCTTTGCAAAATTTTAATGTTTAGCAAACGCTTAGTCTTGAAAGCTAAAGGGAAAGAATAGAGAAAATTACTCGATCGAGTCAAAAATTCCTAAGTTCTACGGGCCTACTTATTTCTAGATTTTTATATTTTCATCATTTTTTTAGCATAAAATAAAGCAATATTTTGGTTAAAACAGGGTTGCAAGGGACACAGCAAGGCACAAGAAAGATCATATTTTGGCAGAAATCCCCCCTACCTTAGAACCGAACATTGGCCTTAATGTTCAAAAATATTGGGTTTTACCCCACACTTAAGGACGAAAAAGGCAAATGCTAGTAATTCCAAGTGTGAAAGGGGAAACACAATAAATATACATGATCAGGATTGAGGATTCCAAAATAAGCAGAAGATCGAAGACCGGGTGATTGGAGGATTTAAAAAAGCACGGGTCTTCACGATCTTAAGGAATCCTGCAAGCAAAAAATGAATTAAATCACAAAACTATAGAAAGAAGCACGCCCCCACACTAGGGCTATAAAATCACACACTTATTTATTAAGAAAATAGAAAGAAAAACATACACGGGTTGCTGTAGATTGTAAATGACATATGAACAAGGGATTAAAAACAGATCTGGAGGTTGTGTAAAGTGAAAAAGATGTAAAGCCATATTATTATAGTTTAAGGTGAAAAGAGATGGGAAGAGTGTGTGTGCTTGAGAGAAAACACACACACACACTTTTACAAAATGTGAGCTTCACCCCTCCATGGAAGTATAGGTGGTTATTTATTAGTCTTGTGAAATTCAACTATCATACTTAGTCATTATTAGTCCCTATATGTCACACTATAAATGAACTAATGTAATTCTGGATATGTCACCATATTTTAACGCTAACAATCTTCCCCCAATATGTGAAAATACGGAATTACTTACAATGTTCCTATCAGGTATAAAAATTAAAAAAACCAAAAAAATAATAAAATAAAAAAATACACCAGAATATAAAGTCTTCCAAGCACTTCCAAAGCTGAAGATGTCTTCTGAGTTCTCCTTGTCTGAAAACTTGTACTCCAGCTTGGATCTTTATTGTCTTTACTTATACTGGAACCATTGTAGTATGCATGAACTGGATTAACTTCCCCCCAATCCATGCAGCATGTCTTAAAAAGCTTTCTTCATAGACTCCTTTTTGGCGAAGTTTCTGAATCAGCTTCCCCCCAAACCAAAACATTACCCTTCTTAAGCAGATTCTGAAACTTTGATGTAGCTTGAACAATCTTCTACTTGTCATTGACGTGCACAGCGGAAATTTGTAGAAGTCAAACCACACCAACGACCACTGCTTCTTGTCATTAGGGCTTGGTGAATATTTGTTCGGGGGTGCATGCGAGAAATCAGCAACAATTCTTCTCACGTATGCAGAATACTTCATAAACCATACTAAGTAAAGTAGTATACACTACTTCCCTTGGAAGTTGACATGGTAAAGCAAGTCAACTATGTCCCGGATGTATACATTTTCCCCCATGATGGTGCGAAACTATCGGGAAGCATGCATTGTCGTTTTCGTACATATACTCGAGTAGTTCTTGTCTTTAGCCACAAAATCTTGAGATCCAAACCAGCATTACTCTCTTGGTCTTCAGAAACGTAGAGGAGATGAAGCAAGAATTCCAAGAAAACTTGGTAGGATAATGGTCTTTGTATATGAATGTCGTTGAAGAACCTTGAGAAGTGGGCTTAGATTGTGAGTACTTTGTCTTGAAATGCAGTAAGATTGATGATTACATCTCAACTTGAAAAACTTTTGGCTTGTTTTTACAACCTCGAATCTTGTCGGCTATTGTTGTGATCACTTGTGATAGTAACCGATATACCAAACTGAAATGAAGTGAAATTCCCCAAAATTTGTTACTTAAGTTGCATTGTTGGTGATTGAAGTCGGTTGCAAGATTATATCTAACATACTCTATTACCCTACGCATAAGTATTATAAGAAGTACAAACACCTCTGTGAAATTATCCCCCCCCCCCCCCCCCCCCCCCCCCCCCCCCCCCCCCCCCCCCCCCCCCCCCCCCCCACCCCCCCCCCCCCCCCCCCCTCATTGGACTTTGCGTGTGACACTGAGTACTACAATGTTTCTCTTTAGTGATAGTTATCCAGGTTTGCAACCAACCACCCCTGAACTGTGGTAACTAGATAATTCCAAGTTCTAATCGTAAGCTGTGTACGTTCAAGCTAGTCATACATATACTTTCGATATAAAATAGAAAAAAAAATCTTGATGAGAATTAAGTAGCGCCCTCGTGAATCCTAACTTCAATCTCAATATATTAAGGGATACCAAATCAACTTCGTTATCAAATTGTCATGTGTCCCGATATCTCTAGCCGTTTGTAATTTATCGAATCTCTTTAGGATGCGGTTTTAGTGTTATGTATCTGTTTGTTGTTGTTGTTTGTTGAAAAAAAACATGTCGTTAAACTAGACAAATGTTGTGTTTGAATTGTCGTCAACGGATCTACATTTATCTAATTAAACTTGTCATGGTAGCATTTTATTCCCGGCTCGGTCCCTAAATATAAATATCGGCACAATCATTTAACAAAGATTGTGTGTAGCCCATGAATACATTTGTTCGGCCCAAGACTTGTGAACAACCCGGTCTACCAATAGTCACAATGTATATATTTAGTTCAACACAAAACCAGGCCCAACTTATCACCATAAGCGGCCCAACTCATATATCAATCCCAACTCATCAGGCCCAACACTTGGTCATTCCAGCCTAATTAAAAAAACTAAGCCCAACTGGAAAGAAATATAACCTGAGTTGATTAGAGTTATAAACTCACAATCCCTAATTTTTATCACTCCTCAGACCTAATCTTTTTCATCCGCCCCCACTTTTCTTATAATTCTCTCTCCATTCATCTTCCCCACGTTAGCAAATATGTCTCCATAAAAAGATCTCCATCAGTCAAAGCGAATGAAACACCAATTTCATAACCCTTGTTTCAGACACGAGTTAACCTTTTTGCTACTTCAATTGAATCGTCTTCAAGAGCTTCAAGGCCTTTATTGGTCTCGGGTAGGTCTATTTCTCGTTTGTGTGTCATTCGAAACAAAGAACTGAATATGAACACTCTTGATCTTATTCATTCTTGAATATGTTTCGTAGATATAACAAGAAGCCTTGCTTCATATGGATCGATGATGAAGTTTGTATATCGTGTTTGATTGGTCTTTAAAGATCTTTGACTTTGGTTGTTAAACACAAAATCATAAGAAACTGAGATCCCCCTTTTTTTTATTTCGTGTCGAGTCTTGGTGTGGATTTGGAGGAGACGATGTTGAGACGGGGGTTGTAGGATTTAGATTGATGGATTTGTTTGTGGATGATGTTGTGATGAGGCTGTCGTGGATGTGGTTGGCTGTGATGGTTGGTTAATGATATTGTTATATTGATGTTGCACGAGTCTGCGTCTTCTTCTTTTTTCTGTTTTGGTTGACCTTGAGATTTTGATGCGACTCTTTGAGATTTGACCGGGTCAACTCGGTAAATATCGAGTTGACTCGGTTTGAGTCTTGCGTTTTTACCAAAACGCAACCACCCTCACCACAAAACGCAACCACGTTTTTTTTATAGTCAAAACGCAATGACTTGACAAAATTTTGGCAGCATTTCTTTTCACAAAAATTATAAAATGTCTTAAAAGCATCAAATCTGTCAAAACGCAATGGTTCAAAACGCAGTTGACCACTCCAAACACGCAGTTGACTTTCTACCTTAAATTCAGACCTGGTTTTGTCGTTTCTCTTGACGTCAAAACGCAACAAGAAACCTAAAAAAAACCCAGATGTGTTTCTTTCAATAACAGCTCATAAACCATAAAATAAAACATGTTAAAACACTGTAACATGTAACAGTAGCATGGAACAGTACGTAACAGTATGGACAGTACTATGAACAGTAAATCGTAACAGTAACATGAACCGTGTCTATGAACAGTAACCGGACAACATGTACAACAAAAATGGATACGACACGCCCCTGCAGCTGGTTTACCAATTGTAGATTGTAAATGACAATCATGAACCAGGATTAAAAATAGATCTGGAGGTTGTGTAAAGTGAAAAAGATGTAAAGCCATATTATTATAGTTTAAGGTTAAAAGAGATGGAAAGAGTATGTGTGCTTGAGAGAAAACACACACACACACACATACTTTTACAAAATGTGAGCTTCACCCCTCCATGGAAGTATGGAGGGGGTATTTATAGTCCTGTGGACATAAAACTATCATACTTAGTCATTATTAGTCCCTATATGTCACATTATAAATGAACTAATGTAATTCCGGATATGTCACCATATTTTAAGGTTAACAGTTGCCTCTCGAGAAGCGCTTGTTTATTAATGAGTCGCTAGCTTGACTCTCCCCCTAATTTAGTTATCCTTGGGGGACAAATGGAGATCCGGGACATCCATAGCAGGGATGTCCAGGATCATCCATTTGTCCCCAAGGATATCTAAAATTTGGGGGAGTGTCAAGCTAGCGACTCATTAATAAACAATCGCTTCTGAGAGGCAACTGTTAACCTTAAAATATGGTGACTATCCGGAATAGTACATATTAGTTCATTTATAGTGTGACATATAGGGACTAATAATGACTAAGTATGATAGTTGTATGTCACTAGGACTATAAATACCCCCTCCATACTTCCATGGAGGGGTGAAGCTCACTTTTGAAAAAGTATGTGTGTGTGTGTGTGTTTTCTCCAACGCTCTCATTCTTTTCCATCTCTCTTAACCTTAACTAATATATGGCGTTACATCTTATATACTTTAACAACCTCCAGATCTATTTTTAATTCCTTGTTCATATGTATTTACAATCTTACAATTGTATCAGAGCTGCTTAGGGGCGTGTGTATATTGTTTGTTGTTCATGTTGTGCCGGTTACTGTTCATGACACTTGTTCATGTTACGGTTTCGTTTTTTATGTCATGTACTGTCATTACTTGTTCAAGTTACGGTCATGGCTACTGTTCATTTACAGTTTTTAACAGTTTCATTTTTATGGTTTATGAGCTGGTATTGAAGAAACACATCTGGGTTTTTTTATGTTTCTTGGTTGCGTTTTGACGCAAGAGAAAAAGACAAAACCAGGTCTGAATTTTAAGGAGAAAGTCAACTGCGTTTTGGTGTGGTCAACTGCGTTTTGACCATTGCGTTTTGACAGATTTGATTGCGTTTTAAAGACATTTTTATAATTTTTGTGAAAAGAAATGCTGCCAAAATTTTGTCAAGTCATTGCGTTTTGACTATAAAAAAAACGAGGTTGCGTTTTGTGGTGTGGGTGGTTGCGTTTTGGTAAAACGCATAGATACTCAAAACAGAGTCAACTCGGTATTTACCGGGTGGACCGGTCCAAAACTAATAAGATTAGCATCAAATCATAAGGTCTACAAAAACAGAAAAAAGAAGAAGACGCCGGACTCGATGCATCATCATATAACAATATTCATTAACCAAAACCATCACAGCCAACCACTTTCCACGAACAGCCTCTTCACAACATCATCACAACAAATCATCAATCTAAATCCTACAACCCCCGTCTCAACATCGTCCTCCTCCCCATAATCCACCACCAAGACTCAACACGAAATAAAAAAAAGGGGATCTCAGTTTCTTATGATTTTGTGTTTAACAACCAAAGTCAAAGATCTTTAAAGACCAATCAAACAGGATATACAAACTTCATCATCGATCCATATGAAGCAAGGCTTCTTGTTATATCTACGAAACATATTCAAGAATGAATAAGATCAAGAGTGTTCATATTCAGTTCTTTGTTTCGAATGACACGCAAACGAGAAATAGACCTACCCGGAGATGACCAATAAAGGCCTTGAAGCTCTTGAAGACGATTCAATTGAAGTAGCAAAAAAGGTTAACTCATCGTCTGAAACAAGGGTTATGAAATTGGTGTTTCATTCGCTTTGACTGGATTGGATCTTTATATGGGGACATATTTGCGGCGTGGGAGAGATGAGATGGGAGAGAGAATTATAAGAAAAGTGGGGGCGGATGAAAAAGATTAGGTCTGAGGAGTGATAAAAAATTAGGGATTGTGAGTTTATAACTCTAATCAACTCGGGTTATATTTCTTTCCAGTTGGGCTTAGTTTTTTTAATTAGGCTGGAATGACCAAGTGTTGGGCCTGAGAGTTGGATTGATATATGGAGTTTGGGAGGCAGCTATATATCGGTGATAAGTTGGCCTGGTTTTCGTGTTGACTTAAAATATCTACATTTTGACTATTGGTAGACGGGTTGTTCACAAGTTCTCTGGCCCGAACAAATGTTATTCATTGGGCTACACACAATCTTTGTTAAATGATTGTGCTGAGATTTATATTTAGGGACCGAGCCGGGAATAAAATGCTACCATGACAAGTTTAATTAGATAAATGTAGATCCGTTGACGACAATTCAAACACAACATTTGTCTAGTTTAACGACATTTTTTTTCTACAACAACAACAACAAACATGATACATAACACTAAAGATCCTGAAGAGATTCGATAAATGACAACACGGCTTGAGATGTCGGGACTACGATGACAAGCTGATATCGAAGTTGATTGGTATCCCTTATTGAGATTGAAGTGGATTTCACGAGGCGTCTACTTTTTTCTTCATCAAGATTTTTTTTATTTTATATCGATGATGAACTTGCATGAACGTATACAGTTATGATTAAGACTTGAATTATCTAGTTACCAGCAGTCAGGGGTAGTTGGTTGCAAACCTGGATAATACTATCACTTAAAGGAGTTACATTGTAGTACTCAGTGTCACACGCAGAAGACGATGTGGATAATTTCAAGAGGTGTTGTACTTCTTATACTTATGCGGTAGGGTATAGAGTACGTATAGATTTAATCTTGCACCGTTCTTCAATCACAACAGTGCAAGCTTAAGTAACAAATTTGGGGGATTTCACTTCATTTTCAAGTTTGGTATATCGGGTTTACTTCACAAGTGATCACAACAATAGCCGACAGAATTCGAGGTTGGTAAAAACAAGCCAAAGAGTTTCAAGGTTGAGATGTAATCAGCAATTCTTACTGCATTTCAAGACAAAGGTACTTCACAATCTAAGCCAACTTCTCAAGGTTCTTCAACGACATTCATATACAAGACCTTGATATACCAAGTTTTCTTGATTTTGCTTCATCGTCCTCTAGTTTTATGAAGACAAGAGAGTAATGCTTCATTTGGATCTCAAGATTTGTGCTAAAGACAAGAACTTCTCGAGTATATGTACGTACACGACAATGATGCTTCCGAGAGTTCGCAACCATCATGGGGGAAAAATGTATACATCCGGGACTTAGTTGACTTTGATGTTACCATGTCAACTTTCCAGGGGAAGTAGTGTAGACTACTTTATCTTTGTTTGGTTTATGGAAAGTTATTCTGCATTGTGAGAAGAATTGTTGTGATTTTCTCCGCATGCCACCCCCTAACGAATATTCTCCAAGCCTAATGACAAGAAGCACGTGGTCATCGGTGTGGTTTGACTTTCTACAAATTCCGCTGTGCACGTCAATGGACAAGTATCAAGATTGTTCAAGCTACATCAAGTTTAGAATCTGCTTAGATAGGGATGTTGGTTTTGGGGAGGAAGGCTTGATCAGAAACTTCGCAAAAAGGGAGTCTATGAAGAAAGCTTTTTCAAGACATGCTGCTGGATTGGGGGGATAGGAATTTAATCCAGTTCGTGCATAATCAATGGTTTCCTGTTATAAGTAGAGACAATAAAGATCCAAGCTGGCAGTACAGTTTCCAGAAAGGAGAACTCAGAAGACATCTTAGCTTTGAAGTGCTTTGAAGACTTTATTTCTGTTGTATTTGTACTTGTTAGGAACTTTGTAAGTATTTCCGTATGTGTACACATTTTGCGGGGAAGATGTTAGCCTTAAAAATATGGTGACATATCCGGTATTACATTAGTTCATTTTTAGTGTGACATATAGGAAATAATGACTAAGTATGATAGTTGTATGTCACTAGGACTATAAAAACCCATCTCTATACTTCCGTGAGGGTGAGCTCACATTGTAATAAAGTGTGTGTGTGTGTTTTCTCTCAAGCAACACCATCTCTTCCATCTCTTTTCACCATAACTATAATTAATATGGCTTTAATCTTTTTCACTTTACACACCTCCAGATCTGTTTTTCATCACTTGTTCATATGTCCATTTACAATCTACGCAACCCGGTGTATGTTTTTATTTCTATTTTCTTAAAAAATATGTGTGGATTTTATAGCCCTAGTGTGGGGGCGTGCTTCTTTCTATAGTTTGTGGTATCATTTTTTGCTTGCAGGATTCCTTAAGATCGTGAAGACCCGTGCTTTTTTAAATCCTCCAATCACCCGGTCTTCGATCTTCTGCTTATTTTGGAATCCTCAATCCGATCATGTATATTTATTGTGTTTCCCCTTTCACACTTGGAATTACTAGCATTTGCCTTTTTCGTCCTTATGTGTTGGGGGTAAAACCAATATTTTTGAACATTTAGGCCAATGTTCGATGGTATTAGAGGTGGGGGGGGGGGGGGGATTTCTGCCGAAATATTATCTTACATGTGCCTTGTTGTGTCCCCTGCAACCCTGTTTTAACCAAAATATTGCTTTATTTTATGCAAAAAAATGATGAAAATATAAAAATCTAGAAATAAGTAGGCCCGTAGAACTTAGGAATTTTTGACTCGATCGAGTATTTTTCTCTAGCTTTCCCTTTAGCTTTCGAGACTAAGCGTTTGCTAAACTTTAAAATTTTGCAAAGAATAAAAAATGATAGAGTTGAATATAAGTTAGATGCTAAGCGTGGAGTAGTTGGATCTCTTTAGAGCTCATAGAGGTTAATTGTGGCATTTTGCTCCCACCAGCTTAATAAACGTTATATAATTGTTAAATAAATAAAGTTACTTTGGTTTTTGCGATTCTTAGTTTAAATCCCTTCTAAGATATCTCCCCCCTTTCCCCCTCTGGTGAAAGTAGACACATCGAGGTTCTGTTAGTGTTGTGGGGAAATAGGCTACCGGGTCTTGTCGGTTAGGACGCCCGATGTCTCGGTAGTTAAAAGACCACATGACTTGAAATTTGGCTTAAAATAATAATAATAATAATAATAATAATAATAATAATAATAATCAAATAATAATAATAATAATAATAATAATAATAAAATAATAATTATAATAATAATAATAATAATAATATATCCATAATATATGTACTAACCGAATCCAAAATAATGACCCCTGCATCTTGTCGTTAGGTCGCCCGATGTGCAAGTCGTTTTAAAGGGTGAAAGGTAACAATTAATAATAATGTTAACCAGAGCTGATAAAAGTTTGTTGTATCTTGTCGAGTTAGGTACTGTTCCGTCATTGTTGCAGCCTTCAAAAAGGTCATGGAAATTTCTCGAGGTCTGAACAATCTTTGGCTTGTCGGTTAGGACGCCGATGTGTCAGTTGTTTAAAGGACCGAAGGCTAATATTGTTGCATAATAATAATAATAATAATAATAATAAAGCCAAATTTTGACTCCGGGGATATCTAAATAAAGCCTCCGTCTCTGGACTCGTAGTTGAGTTATTTCGGATGAAATAAAAATGATAACCCCTAAATCATGCGAAATTAGAACCTTAATGTGGACCTTATTCTCACCATATCGTCTCTTTAGAAAAGTATTTCAAACTATTATGGTCTAAACCGGCACCTTTATGATAATAAGGACATAATTTATTTGTCACCAATAATAATAATAAAATCCTTAAAGGATTTAGGAATAAGGGAGCGAAAAGTGGCTAATGCGTACACAATTAACATTTATGAGTAGTGTTAGCATCTAATCTTATATTTGACTGTGATTTCGTTTTAAGCTTAGTTTGGGGATTTTGAAAAGTCGAGGATGAGGAACTCACGTTCTTAAAGCCCTATAGATAATTTTATCTTAATCTTTTTCTTTTATTTAATAAGTGGTGAAAACGAGGGCGTTTTCAAAATAAATGATTTTTGAACCTTTTACATTAGACCTTTTCTGTTCTTTTTTATGTGAGTGTCATAGTTAAAGGGGGATTTATTTATTTAATTTCGGGCGGTTATATAAAGTTACGTGTTGACCTAGCATTGACTTAGTATAGGTGGGAATTTGAGTGTGCTAAAAACTCACATCCTTTTAACCACGAAAAAACACTATAATATCAGACTAATATACTAAATATGGTTTAATTTATATCAAATTCTGTTCGTTTGGTATTTTTATGTCTTGCAGGTAAAAAGGATTAAAAAAAAGTAAAAAACGGGTATTTTCGGGTTCGTTTCGATCAAGAGTGCTTAATATTCAAGATCAAGATGAAGTCGTGAAAATTTTTCGAGCATGCCATTGGAAAGAGCGCGAAATTACGAGTCCAACGGTGCCTTCATGTCTTATTGGGTCAGCCCGACACCATTTTTATGGGTCGGGCCAACCCATACATTCTAAAAGCCCAAGACTAAATTTCAGCCAAGCCTTACTCGTGGCCCAACTGTTGGAAATAGATCCAGACCCAAGTGCAAAATTCCCATTTGCAAGATTTGAAATGAATTGAGAAATAAAGCAGCTAGCCTCACGTGCCTTTAAATTAAATCAATGGCTCTCACGTGACACCCCACTATCTTATTTCAGCCAATGTATTTCCTCCGCGTGGCGAAGCAAGTTGTTACAAATCTAAGTGTGTGAGAACAAGAGAAGGAATTGATAGGTAAATGGATCTCACGTGCAGCCTAAATAAATCAAATATGCCTCACGTTGCTCTCTCCACACACTTCTATCTTTGTCCAACAAGGAGCCAACGCGTGACACATCCATAATCTCTCAAATTTGAATATGGGAAATATTTCAGGCCGCGTTACAATGTAGTTGTGGAGTAAACGCGTTTTATTAAACAATTGAGAATGTCACTTGGCCATAACTGATTGGGGGGATCGGGATCTTTCTTTGATGGCACAGCACATGGCAGTACGATGGTCGGCAATTCCCAAGCCAATGATGGCTCTCAATGATTAAGTCGGTGGATGGAAATTTACAAAAAGCGAACCTCGGGCTTGGCTATTAAAAGCACACGCTCCTACAATTTGATAAATTTGGATTTAGTTTTTTTTTTAAGTTTTCTCTCAAAAATTTTTAGCTTATTAGTTTTATAGTTTTAGTGTATTGTTTAGTTAAAGCTTATTGTAAAAGCCGAGTTTACAGCTTATTGGGGATATTGTAAGAGCTTATTATTAGTTGTATGAAGAAGATCTTTAGTGTTTAAAAGTGCTTACTATCTTTTCTTATTTTCTTTCTTGAAGCTTATCAACAGCATAAGCTCTCTTTCTGAGCTTATTATTGAGCATTATTTCTAAGGATTATTTTCGATTTCCAATGTTTTGAATTATTTTAAGCCTCTTCTCCCAAGCTTAAACATTTCATACTTGTAATCCTCATTAGTGTTGATTATAAGCTTGTATAATAAGTTAAAGTCTAGCTTATTTTTGTTTTATAAGCTTGTAGCTCTTCATATTGATCAATAAGCTTCATAATAGCTTGTTCGTTTAGTTTGAGCTTATATCATTTGAGATACGATTTGTCTTGACTTGTTTGTGATGTTAGGAGTGCTTATTGTTGCTTAATTTGGTTTAGATTTAGCGTAGCTTATTGATTCTCATTTAGATTCATGATATAGAAGTGCTTATTGTCTTTAGTAGTTCTCATTATAGCTTATTACTCTTTTGAATTCATGTTCTAGTTAAGCTTTTATAATCACAGTGCTTATTAATTCTCGATTGCTTATCTTCGTGCTTTTTGAATCATTATTCGTGCTATTAGTTTAGATCGTAGCTTTTAAAAAGTATTATTTTCTTGAGTGGATCATTGCTTATTGTTATTGATTATTTGGTTTTTTGAGGATCAGATTATCGTAGCTTATTAGTTCGATTGAGCTTATTTGTTAAAAGTTGTGATTGATAGCTTATTTCGTTAAGCTAGTAATTTTGTTGTTTTAGCTTAATCGGTTTTAAACTAGCTAGATCTCGTTTCCATTGCTTATTCGGTTTTAGTGTTGGTTTTAATTCTTGTTTTGGATTTTGTTATCATTCTTAGCTTTAATCATTGTCTTATCAAAATAAGTTGCTTAATATCTGTGAGCTTATTGCGAAATTGTAGCTTGTTCAGTTTTGGAAATTGCTTATTTTAAATCTTATAACTGGTTCTTAATTCTTACTCGATTTGGGCCTTCGTTTGATTAGTAGAATTCTCTGTTGGGCCACATTTGATTTGGTTTGGGCCTTTGTTGTTTATGAGATAGAAAAAAAAACCAGAAAACTTGTAGTGTGGATATTGAGATTTAAATGTTAATTATGTATGTCTGTAATCAGCTTTTTGTATTTTGTGATTTTTGTAGCGGTTACTATCATGAGGCGTGGAGCTTAAAGGTTTAATAAGCTAGATAGAATTTGATTATTTTCTTTAGCTTATTAAATCGGGTGGTTATCGTTTATTTGCGGCTCTTCTTTTTCGGTTTGTACCGTTTTCCATTAAAAATAGTTAGCATGTTTCTTTGATGTGTACACTTGTACTTATCGAGTACTTGTGCTTGGTAAATTACATCTCATTTGTGACAATTGTTTTCTAGATTTGCTTGAGGGCAAGCAAAGTTTAAGTGTGGGGGGATTTGATGACCCTCAAATCAAGTATGTTTTGGGAGTGTTATTCATACTTTTATATTAGTTATTTGGTCAGTTACCTATGGTTTTATTACTCGATTATGTCAAAATATGCTTTCTAGTGTAATTACAGCCAAATATATGAAAACAAGAAAAGGAGAGACGAACATGCTTAGATTATCTCAAGTACGAAGAATCCCGTGTCAGGATCAAGTGCGGAAGCATCTCAAAGATAAAGAAATCTAATTACTCAAGCTTCCAAGCCCTGAGATCAAGTTGTAATAAAGATATGGTGAAGTATGAAGACCCACGGCCAAGCACAACTCAAACAAGAGCCTTGAACGAAAGATTCAATAAAATATCTCACCAGCGAGGACCCAGCTGCCTGGCTGGAGTGTCTGCCGCCCGGCAGAGAGTTTGCCGCCCAGCAGGAGGCTTTGTCGCCCGGCTCTTGGAGCTCACGTTTTTTACTTCACTCTAGCAGAAACCTGGATAATCAAGAAGGATCTAGACCCTCTAAACTGACTTTGGACACCCCTTTAGACCCTGGAACCGACATAAAATTATAGTATAAATAGGATACCCCTATGCCTCATTTTAACAAGAATTGAGAGAGAAAAAAGAAAAGATATTATTAGAAAAGATAAAAGAAAAGATATTTTCTAAGTAGAAAATATCTATATATACCCCTACATATTTAATGTGACACGTGGGATATTTAACTAGGACTCGGGCTCGGGTTTTGCTTGGGATTTTAACCCGTAAACATATACAATATTAGTTTAACTATCAAGCCGAATTCGATAATATTCTATTACACATTAACTAATTAATTGACGAGAACTTACTACATAATGAACGAACTCATGTTTTCGACTCATATTTTGAGGCTAACAATTCCCCCGAAGTGATGTTCATGATGACACTCCTTCCTGAGATCAATGAGATTGCTTTTGTCGTGAAGACTCATGTAGGTCTTGGTCATTCTCTTTGTTCTTCGATGTAGGCTTGTTCCTTCATGCTTTGCGATTTTCTTTTGCCTTCGTCTTTGTCTTTATCGTCTATGCCATCTGCGATCTTGAGTCTTTTACCATCATTTCATAATTATGCTACCTTGAAAGTTTAAAATCAGGATGTTAGAGGAAGTCTTTGTCTTTAAATCTTGAGCTTTTAGTAGTTTGTCTTAGTTAGAATGAGCTTGCAACATTGTGGTAATGAATGACTTTGGTTGATTGGGATACTGTCACACGTATTAACCTGAGGTTTACGTTAGTTGATAATCAAGGAAAATTGTTTGAAAATCAATCGACGTTATTTACTTGTAAAAGCATTTTATGTAAAACACATCGGGCGAGCTTTTAATCTTTATCAAAATTGATCGATGTCAATTCATTTACTGGACCAAATCGATATCCAGTTGTCACAAGTTTGATTCATATAGAATCTCGCAAGTCACCTACCGCAGTGCTGTTTGATGATGACACTGGAAGGATTTCCATTCGTCATTGTGAATACTAAAGAGTATCACTCTGAATGTTCTAGAAAATATCACAATGATATTGCGTAGGACTCTTGATAACAGCTTGTGAACCTGATGATGTTCAACAAGTGTTTGAAATGGAATGTGTCCTAACGAGATTTTTATTGATCTCTTGGCTCTAGACTCGATTAGTGCATTTTGGTTTTAGTACTCGGAGGCTGGAGCATATTGCCACCTGTTCAATATCAACGATCTCGGAATGAGATGTCAATAGATAATGTGTGTATCTCCGTGACAAATGAGACAAGTTTCTGTTGAGAGAAACCCGAATGGTTGGGAAGGGTTGTGCATTGCATCACTGGGTCCATGATGTCGTTTTCAATGTCAGCAATCAACTTGTGATTTTTCTGGGAAAAAAGCTTATGTATTGACCCCGGTTTCTGCCTTACAGTTGTGGGATGTGCTTTTTCTTTAGACCCTTTATCCATACATTTCTTTTTCATTCTTCAACGCCTTCAATGCTTACCAAGACGTCATTACTAACACCTTGTTGTGATTGTTCCAGTGTTAACTCAATCTTAGTCGGCATTATTCCCATATACATTCATCTCCAATCATACCTAAGGACTGCTATTTCTAACTTTGGATTATCCTTGGGTAGATCCTCCGGTTCTGGTTGGATCATAGGATTGATTCCTAACCTAACCACCTTATGACTTCAGAATCGTCGTGAAATTAAGATGTTGTTGGGTATAAGATCGAACCATAAAACCTTTTCTTCAGCACATTGAGTCGAATAGATCATATTTTAATTACATTTTCTCCCCTTATTTTAAATAATAAACACTTAGTTTTTGAAATACCTTGTGATTAAAATATGTCTTGAAAATTCTGTGGGAGAAAATATTATCAGCATGAATGGTTTGGAACATTTTGATAATGTTTTGAATACATAAGAATGGTCGTTGATGATGTATCCAAGAACATTAAAACTTTGTTTTTCGAAAAACTCCCCCTCAAAAATAGGACCAATTGAGAAATTGTTGTCTTTTGAAAACATTGTGAGGGATGGAGTGTTGAACACACAATTTTGAAAGATTATGAATTGTCATCGAGAAATTCTTGAAAAATTATGTTCAACTTTTTGAAAAACCAAATGTTAGAGGACTTCTCTTCTAACGCTAAGGGTAAGCGCACTGAAACGTACACTATCCTTTTTCTTAAGCTAAAAACATTGAATGTCTTGTAAGAACAGCTCAAGACCGAGAAACGTTAATTTTCTCGTTGTGAGGATAAGTTATAAACCTTCCTTTATTTGAAGTCCGGGTTATGTACTGACATTTGCACATAAGCCATTTAGAAAATTAGAAATGACATGTTTTGAAACTATTTGCAACTCTCGCTCGAACTTCATTTACACACCCGTGTCAATGTTAATCGACATTTCTAAGCACGTAAATGTTATCGATTCCAAGAGACATGTCGAGAAGAATCTTTTTGGAAATTTTCTGATTTTCTGATTTTGTATTTATTTACCTGTTGTCCTCAGCATTGCTATATGATGGTGGAATAGTAATTCCAACTCTTGTTGTGATGTAGCTGTCTTGTCTGCTAAAGGAACAACTTTTGGAACCATCTTTGAACTTGACTGTTCATTGTTGTGGTGTTGAATTCCAAGTTCTGAACGGTTATGATCAGAAGTCATTTTGAAGAACGAGGCCTGAACTGATGTGAACAGATGTCATTTGAACATTGAGGAATAGGGCCTGAAGTGTTATTTTCAGCAGACACCATTAGATGTAGCTCATCTTTTTTGAAACCATTCTGGCACTGGTTTCTTAGATATCAACATTTTTAGCAACCACACTCTGAGATTTTCTTGCTTTGCATTGTATAGTGCATCTGCATTTAAGTCAATTCTTTGTTGCTTTTGACCATTGAATGATGTACCTGCACTTAAACCCAGAGTTTGTTTGCATGCATGAATATGAGCAACCTTGCCCGTGTAAGAGTTGAATAACTTTCCTTTGGGAATCTACCTAAGCCGAACATTACTAAAGATTCTACCCGTTGGTTTCCATTTATGACTAGGCCTAGAAGGTGTCATTTGTGTCCATTTTTATTCTGATGGACATTTCTTTTCTATCCACAATTTCCATGCCTTATTTGTATTCTCATACAACTCCTTAAAGTAACTCTTGGGTTTCTGAATAGTGGTATCTGATGCAACTGTTTTTTTATGGGGTGTTGCAACAGTTTTGTTCGTTTTTCTCTTTTACATGAGTGACCCGATTTTACTACGATAATCAGATTGGTCTTGGGTTCTCCACTAAGTCTACAATCTAGTTTTGGTTTAGTAGGCAAATGGTGTACCAATGGAGTGACAATTGTCCATATTATGGCTTTTTCAGAATTTCTAAAGCGTACTTGGCCTGATTGATAAAAAATTATTTCGTGAAACATATTAATATAATTAATATAATATAAATATATTAATTACATTAATAAACTTATCCTCTGTGTATACGCGTGTGCAAATAGTACACACTTGTTTCAACTAAGAACATGAATTTTGATGATTTTGTAATGCAAATAGTAGGTACCAGGTAAAATTTTAAATATGAAGAAAAAAAAGATAAAAAGAAAAGAAACAACCCATTCATGTACGAGTTCCAAAACTAAGTATAATTAACAGTAATAAATATGATATGTAAGTTCATATAAATTTCTAACATCAAAACGAATTGAGATCCTTTATGTTCAAAAGGTCATGTTGACCATATAGAAGCAACAGTCAGAACTTAGAAGCAAGATAGCTCATTACCAACATGACATCTCATGTTCACTTTGAACATGAGAGGATCTCTTTCCCATAAAAAGATTGTCTAGTCATCATAACATAATAACATAACATACCAACCGGATAGATAGATATCAAATATATCGACCTTGGTAGTTCCACTTGACTTTCACTTCCAACGAGCAACCTTCCGTCCCGCTAATAGTACCAGAGCTGCAATCACCGAGTTGTGGCTTGAATTTGCAACTGTCGTTCATAATCACTTCTCTAGAATGATAATCCTCCACGTATGCTTTAATTATTAGGGACCCTTTGGTGGGAACAGCCAATACAGATTGTATCAGCGGAATTTGGCTAGCCTTCAGGTAATAAGCAGACTTGGGTAGGAAGAGTAATGCATAGAAGCAATCTTTATTTATATATTCAGACTCAGACTGACATTCTTCAAGAAAGTCATCACCATAGTAAGCAAGAATATATCCACTAACTTTAAGACAAAGTTTATCCGATTTCGTTCTAAAATTGACCTCGATTGCAGTATCAACCGCATCTTTTAATAGGATGTAATACAAACTTGTACATCCCTCCTCAACTTTAACAGAAAGACAACCACACGCACCATCCTGATTCCTATCCCAAAGATCTGAGAGGTCTATTGCTTTTCTGTCATTACAAACCTGATGACACTCCTCCTTCTTAGTGACATAGAGCTCCATATAAAGCTCAATGAAGGAAGAGAATGATGTAAAGGGAATTGAATGACCAGAAGTGGAATGGCCAAGGTATACAAGATACCCACTGATCATGTTTATGGGTTCATGGCAATCATAGTTAAATAGAGGAACATGAGCGAAGTCTGGCTCAAAAAAATTAGACCCACCATCTGATAGCAGCCCATGCTTATCTGATGCTGAGATGAGCCCGTGCAGCTTAGCATCTTCATCAAACACGTATGATCTTAGAGGTCTGGTACGAAACGAAAGTAGCTCAAACCGGCAATTTCTGTATGGGTACCTGAAGCGGATCAAAACAGCATCCACAAATTAAAACCAAAAATCTTGCAATATAGGTGGAGAGGGGCCAGCTTGGTTTTAAACAGTGATTATAGATGCAGGAAACATCTTGAATCTCTAAGCAGTACCTTTTCAGATCATAATCTCTATTCCCTCACATTATATTTCTTTATCCAAGCATTATTATGTAACAGTCGTATTACATGTCAATAACAGTTCTACTACATCATCTCTTATGAAAAATACTAATCATCCTACATAAACCTCACCTTTCGCAACAACTAATTTATGTTGATTCAATTCTGACTCAATAAATCCAGATCCAACCCCATAACAAAGATAAAACTCCCTATATATACACAAGGTATATTCAACAGCCCACAATGGGCAACAATTTGATGAAAAAACATACCTTTTAATATATTCAAAAATAGAGATATTTTATTTTTATTTTGCAAAAAACACACAAATTACAGAATTCCCTCGCCCACCCTACCAGCCACAATAGAAATTCTTATTCTGCACACAAAAGTCGTTAAAATATGGTATCTAATATTATAGAAATCCAAATTTATATATAAAAATCTCAATTCTAAATGTCGGTGACCAAACAAAACTATCTTTTAATAACTCAACGATTCAAATGTAAATGTGCGGTGGAACTCAGAGTCACTAAAAGATGGCTTTTAGTGGCTTTTTAGCCAGTTTGGGTCATTTAATAACCAAAAAACTAATCTCTCAAAACTGATAAGTAATTTTGATTTTTATTTTATATGCGATATTACAGTTACATACTACAAAATGACCTAACCTTAATAGAAAAGTACAATACTTTAAACAAACAGCCATATATTTGACTTACATTGCATGAAATGAAATCAACTTCGTATAGAAAATACAGTATCAATTATTTTCAGTATGAAAACAGGTAGTTACCTAACTTTTGCATCCAATGGTCGTTCCACGTCAGAAAATAGTAATCTCGAAGGCAGTTGGGTCATTGATAACGCAAACAGTGAGGATGTCTACACATAAAAGAAGTTAAAAACTGGTTATAAAATGTGGAATTGTGACTAACATTGTTTTTTTATACTACCGTAATACTTTCACCTGGGTTATTTAAACTTGACTTGGTTTTGAAAAATCCTTTTATACTTTACTTCTTCATGGTGAATTATTTAAACATGAATGATTCAATAATATGGCAAAGACTTTTATACTTAGCATAATACACCCAAACCAATTTATATTAAAGAACCTAAACCCAAAAACTTGTTTAAATCTCAAAAACTCCCTTTCAAACAAATGAGTAAAACGATCCATGGTTTATAAGCAAAAGGTAGTTCCACATAAGAATCCCGGGAAAAAACCCGACTCGAGAAACCAAATTAGAAAGAATAAAAAATCTACTAGATAATTCATACCGCAGTGATCCCAAGAAGATGAAAGCATTTTTCCATTACCACAGAAGTTGCCTCATACAGCAATAATGTGCTTGACGCCGCAACAGACCCATCCTGCCAAAACTTACAATGTTACGCTAAATCCCAACATAAACAATCACATGCCTTTCTAAAATTAAATTATTTTTTTAGAAAATTAGCTCCATTTAAGAGAGCCTGAGATTAGATTCAATAAAACATTGGCAAGTAGATATTATGCTCTCTCTTCAGCAGACCTGCTAACTTAGCAATAATTTCAATATAACACAGTGACACATTTACCTTTTTGAAAATCAAATACCTTTTATAAAAGTTAACCTTGGTTTAAGAGAATTGGAAATTAAATTCAATATTGTATGTAAGTAAATATACCTTGCAGACACAGGAATGGTAACGGTTAAATTTCTTAGCTAAATCGTAAAGATATTTGCACAGGATGTGTGGCAACACAGATGAACATGACTCTTCGAGAGCCTGGAAAAGAAAGTTAGAGTATTAATACGATAATATAATTTACACAATCATATTAACAAGATTAGGACAGTGTTTTCAAACTACTTCTTGGAACGAAACTGGACCAAAGGGGTTCCCTCCAGATCAAGAGTAGAACATAAATTATTATTTTATATTCAACCCAAATGTTTATGCCAAGTTAGAAACTGAACTAGGTTCTTTAATTGGTATACAGTCTACTTATTTGTTTCATTATCCTCAAATTTTCCTTATAATCTAGTACGCAACACATCGTGTTGTATTATTGCCTACCAATAAGCATGGGACTAGATAACTTCAATTAACCATACATGTAAGAGCATATTAAAAGAAACTATATAATGTTCTAGAGAAACCTAGGGAAATGAAACCAAGTATTTACTTCAACTAGGGTTATGTATGTTCAAAGTAGTAAAAGTTCATTACGGTATTGTCTTACCTCAGTAAACTCGAGTAAATGCGATCCCAAAATACGTTCTACACCTTCCTCCCATCCTTCATCGTTCTCCAATATTAACTCTGAAGCCTGTTGCAAACATATATATATCCATTCTTAGTATTCAAGAAGAAAGGCAATAAAATTGAGTCCGAGATGAAAAACTTGTAACATTGAAAGGAAACAAAAATTCTTACCTTCTTTAACTCACTGATGTCTTTGTGATAATCATCGGTAATTCTACGAATTTCAGCTTGCGTATTTAGTAGATATACAAAAGTATTTCCCTATTTATCAATGCATTTGAGCAGATGATGAGAATACAATATAGAATAGCATAATATTACCAGTAATACAAGAACTTCCTAAGAATACCTCTTCATTAAGCATCTCCATATCAAATGTGCAAACAGCCAATCGATGGTTCTTCAAGGATGTATACCTGTTAAGAACACAAAACGCAAAGCATTGAATATGAATAAGTATGAAACTTGACCTAAAGTAGGGTATCTCATCTTATGAGACAACGGAAACAGCAAGTGTAAACATTGCTAAATTCAATATATATTTTCAATAAAAAAAGATTTAGGAAATAAATTTTTGATTACAGAAAGTTCATAGAAAGTAACGTTATTACTTGCATATTACTAATGATAGCATAAGTACATGAGGGAAAAAATTATGATAACAGCATGAGAATCTCACCTGAAGACACAATCCAAAACTACTTCAGCTGTATACCCAAGCAACTTAGCAGCCTCGCCTTATAAGAATAAAAAAAGTGAAATTTAGCCATTTTATAATCAATCTCGTTGTAATATTAATGGACTGATGATTCGGGACATGCTTTATCTCTGACGAGTTAATAAAATTATAATCAAACTAGGTCAAACAAGTTGAAAGCTAGAAAACTTTATGAAATGAAGTTGAATGATTTTTATAACAAAATAGTTTTGGTAATCACATTCTGGTATACCTTGTTCCACCACCACACAACTAGTTTTAGCTTTGTCTAACAAATTATCATCTAGTACAGTAGTGCAAGCTCGATATCCTGCATAACTTGTTCTAGGGGGTTTGTGCCTATCACTTGGGATCATCCACCCTTCGAGTTTAGCAGCCTGGAAAAAAAAATCGGTATGAATTTCCTATCTTTATCTTGAACACGTAATCAGTTAAGTTATATGCTGCTGCGTAAAAGTTACTTACAGCGAAGCACATTTCAATATACGCCTGTTGCCGTACAGGAGTCAAATATATAATCCAATCTGCTGCCTGCTCGCAAAGTCCATTCCTACATACGACAGAAGATTTGAAAGCCACCGTTTATAAAACATTGGTGAAACATAAGAGTGTTTACAATAAATTTACAGGAAAGATAAATCTATTGCTAGCCAATCAATATATATATTTGATAAACTTAGCAAGTAAAGTACCACAAAGCAAAGATATCTTTATAAGCACTTTCGAAATCTCTTTTCGGAAGAATAAAAGGTACTTTTCCTTTTATCAGCACATATCCTTCTATTTCTTCATACGGAAACCATCTATCCAATACTTGTTGAGCAAATATACCATCCCACTGAAATAAATGGAATTGTTATTAAACTCAAAAACTGCAAAAATATGCCTATTTAATATCAAATAGGCGGAAAATGTAATTTCATATAATATATATAGATGTAAAAATAGAACGATTTAATATAACAAAGATTCAAACAATGACTCATAATACGTACTTTTTTCTCAGAAAATGTGGGCAAGATCGAACAACGACCGATGGTCACATCAACTTTTGAATACTCGAGAATACTCATTAGCGTGTTTCTGATAGAGCATCTTCGAAACAGATCCACATGCATTTCCTCGTCCAATGAGGGATAGTCTACTATTACCCTTTTAACGGGAAGTTTTGGTGCCCATGTTTCTATACCATCTTTTAGCATCTTATGAATGCACTGCAAGGAATTATCAGGAATTTGAGTAAAAGCTGTATTACATGGTTTAATCGAGTTGGAAAAGAAAAAGAAAAAAAAATACCTTAGCAATCCATTTCCCTGATAGCTCTATAGTTACAACACCAAGTTCATTTATGGAGGGTGTTTCCTTTATCATGTCTGATTCCAGATATACTGCCTTGATTTTCTGTAATGACAAAATAGCACAGGAAACATATTATTACAGTTTTAGAAAACTCTAGTATATTCAAAAACCATGATTGACAAAAAAACATTACCTTCCCAACAAATACTGGTCCTTTTCTTTTTTCTTCTAATGGTATTCCAGGGCAATTTAACATTTTGGTCCATACCCAAAAGGCATTTCGGCTGCCAAGATTCAGAAGAAAAAGTTAAATGTATATGTTACATACCAAAAAAAGTAAAAACGCACATATACCATAAGCAACATATACCATTCATAAAGACCATAATTCCCTTTAACAGTAGTATATACTGTATGCTCTTGTTTTAAGTCAGGGTAACTATCTCCATCTCCAGGGTCTTTATGTTTCAGTGCACATAGCTTTATATAGCTTTGAATATGTTCCAGTGCAGTTTCAAGTGGCTTTAAGATTTCTTCTTGAAGGCTCCATCTCTTAGGTTCCTGTATTACAAAAACAATGCCATCATCTTAACTGTATGGATGTAAATTTAAATTTAAATTAGTCATCGTGATAACGTGTAGGTTAATAATAAACTTACGGATTTTTTACACTCAAAGGTCACTCTACTTTACTAAAATGTTTAAGTATAAATCATTATACTTATATTTAAATTTAAATTAGTCACTGCACATCCATAAATCTACACAAATGAGTCACTTATGTCCATATCAGTGATCTACGTCAAATTCCATGTCGACAAAATTATCCCACCTAGTAAATATGATGCCACATCATATGTAATTGCATTTTTTTGATTTTTTGTTCATATATTATTGAATTTTCTTTTTGAGTATTTAACTTATTTTTATTCTTTTAGCTATACACACGAGTAAATATATTTTACCCTTTTTGTGAATCACCAACTTTTTACATATACAAGTATCAATTTATTTGCTCAATACATATACTCCCTCCGTCCCATATTAAGTGTCCATTTTTGACTTTTTAAAGTCTTTTTTCATAAACTTTGACCGTAAATATTTTTCTTTATGTTATATAATGCTTACTGAAAATTATACCAATGAAAAATACATTCGAAACTCTATCCATTCATATATTTTGCATTGGGTATCATATAACATAAGAAGAAATGGTGACCACTAGTAACATGAATCTTGATCAATGTTTTTCACTTCTTTATATGTTCTTGATGATAACCAGTCAACCACCACAAAAAAACTTAACTTCAGATGCGGTGGCAGAGAAGTAGTAGTGTAAACTGGCGGTGGGGGAGGGTATATGGTGGTGGTACAACGGTTGTCGACGATGGTGTTTTGTAAAAGCCACTTATACTTTAAAGTTCAGAGGACGGTGGTAAAGAGTGAAATCAGTGACAATTTAGTCTCAAAGTCTCTTGATTCTCTTACATACTTTTCGGAAAAATAAGAATTTATTGATAGAAGCCGCTTATTCTTTCGAAAAAGAAAAACTTAAGATGCCACATAAGACGAATTTGCCAGATCAACCGGTTGTGAGTCGTGACTACTAAATTTTAGGAGGGTGACTCGGTTGAAACTTTTTAGGAGTACAATGACTCTAATACCCATTTGAACATTTTAGAAAAGTATAGTGACCATCTAGCTAGTGCAAAAACCCTAAACTTACATCAGGAGAAGTATCATATGTGGTTGCTGTACAATGTGTCCACTTTAATCTCTTAAATTCCTGTATTACAAAATCAGTGCCATCAGCTTAACTGTGTAATATCATTGTATTTTTTTTTAACTAATAGACTTACATCAGGAACTTCCCTTGATGTAGAAAGTACCCAGTCTAAGAATCTATCATCTTCCTGTAACACAAAACACGTGCCATCATCTTAACTGTGCAACATTTTATATGCAAAAGAAAAACATGATATTGTGTACTTTAATTACATGAATTCTAGCACTCACACTTGGCGCATCTAGCGCATGAGAAATCTGCTATAGACGATCTTCCTCATAACACATCAATCACAAGCAAAACATTTTAGAGATGCCCCGGTATGCCCTCTTCTGCGGGCGTCGCCTCAAACAAATACCGTGACTCTCTCTACCCTTCGCTTCGATACACATCCGAGCTCATGTTTCAAAAAAGTAAACATCCCTAGATATCGTCGATACTATCCTCAATAATTACCCACATCAGGACTATTCTGAGAAAAATACAAGCCATCCCAAAGACGAGCGGCAGAGCAATATTATCTTACAGATACAATGTCTAGATCACTCTTATACCATACTCTACTACCTCTTTTCCTACTAAGGCATAAATATTTGCGCCTCTCACCGCCGATTATGCATCCTTGTCAATCTTCACAGCGAACACCACGACGTGTCTCATTCTACGCCTAGAGCACAGTGCTGATCAAGCGTCTGATCTCCCGTCTTCATGAACAACAAAACATACTCGACATCATTAATTCGTAACTGTTTACTAACATTATCAGTCTCTCTCGCTCAGTCCATGGCTCTATTCTTTTTCACAGCCTATTTATGGTGTAATATTAAGCAGCGCATGTGGAAGTCTTCTATTCTGTATCACTGCCTAACTCCGGCTCTATCTTTCATTAAGCACTAGTCTCTAATGACTATTAGCATACTTAAGTTAACTGACAGCGTGAATCAGCGCATACTAATCTGTGATGCTACACTGGTGCTCAAACATATATCTCAAATTGTCATTCATTGTGTCAGCAGGTGTAGTAGGATTTCTTGGCCTCTATCTAAGCGACTAAGTTATAGTGTCTAGACACTGGAATTTACACAACACACAGGACAAATACCGGTAACCACCATGATCTTCTTAATATCACTATATCTCAATGTTGAGCCTCATGGGGTTTGGTTAGCTATCTGAGACATTATGGACTTACGAGAGTGAGTATCACAACTTCTATATAGTTATATTGATGGAATCTTTAATTATATTGTATCTTCCAGAGATGTGTGACTCTCGGATCTATATTTATTTCCTCTGATAGTCACTATTATGCTGAGGACTCCAGAGGGTTTTATCGAGAAAAGCAGCTATCCATGAAATGGTATACAACAAATGGAGAGTGGACAGGCACTACACTCAAGCTATAATGTGATAGTTTGAGAATGATCAAGTGTCGAGCGATACAAAAAGTGTGCAGATACTGTGGAACTGTGAAGATGTGGATATATTCTGAGTAATTGTACACAATATGCGATGGGATTACACGTCATATGTAGACACTACGATATGAGCATGAGTTACACGGATTGGTGAGCATAAATTAGGACACAGAGATTATATGTACAGAAGGAGACTTCTTACTATACCAATGGGAAGTCTGCATGTCTGTGTGCTGAAGTAATGTAAACGAGAACTACTGCTCTATATTGATCAAGTGTGTGATAAGATGTGGTGGGGTAGAAAGTGAGTGAGTTAGCTGTTTGAGGGTGGGAGAAATGGTTTGTAATTTATTTAATTAGACCACTGAATTGTTTTTTTTTTTTGTAATAGAAAAAAATGTATTGTGTTTTATTAAGACTCAACTTCGATATAATCTCTGATACAGAGGATGAGCGGGTGCACATGAGTATAACGGACTGCTAGTTTGCACACTAGTCATGTGACACACACATTCGTGGGGGGTGAGGGTGGGTAGTTAATTGTAGTGAATGAGGAAACATATAGGAGGTGAAGTAATGACGTTTAGGGTCTGATTATTATATTTAATGTTTTGACATTTAGGTAACAAATAACAATAACAATAATTTCTTATGTTATAGTAGTTTTTAGCCAAAGCTCATCAGCAATATACACAACACCTCCTATGATACAACCGCTCATGAAAAGCTCGGGATTGGATCGGTAAAAAGTTCGAACGAGCCGAGCCTAAACGAGGCCTTGCGTTATTAACGAGCCGAGACTTTGTTTTCTTTGACGCATCATATAAATTAGCCGAGCTCGAGCTTGTGAAAAAATTCATGACCCGTGACCTAAAAATTTGAGGCTCGCTACGAGCTTGAGCCCGAACTCGAGTTTTATACATATACATATACATATACATATACATATACATATACATATATAATATAAGTGAGCTGAGCTCTGGCAGGCTCGGCTCGTTGTTAGTTGTGATAGTTATGACTTATGAACAACAAGTTAATCAGCAACAGTCATTAAATTGAATTATAGGTTATGTTAGTTGGTTTATTAACTAGAATTGAATTGAAAGAAAACAAAATATCTACAAATGGAGTAGATTGTAAAGACATTCTTACAGAGATAAATGAATGAGAAGAGAGCCGCTAGATCGGAGCCGCTAGTTATGATAAGATAAGATATTAGATGAGTGGACCACATATATCTTTATCTACTAAACCTTAAAACTTAGAGTTTTGTTTTGGTCCTAAAGTTTTACTATCTATAATATTAGCCCTTCAATTTATGTCTTATTTTATATTTTTGTTTACAAAGCCGTCTTTACAATTTGTGGCTCTTACTTGGCTAATCAAGAAGTTAACATGAGTATATTACTTTCTCTTCATAAGCATGTCTTTGATGTATAATGGTGTAATCATTAGGTTTTCAAAATTTTATAGTAGTAATGATGATGCAATAACGAATGCATATTTAATGCTCATTCTTTAATGATGTCTTACACAATACTATTGATACATCATTTATTGTTTTACCATTAATGCCATAACCCCCATTGTTTACTCCACAATCCACCTCTTGACCTCCCTCCCGGATTTTTCCTTCCACTCACACCTCAAGCAGATTCAGGCCAAAATTATTCGCTCTGGCATTCACCGCTCAAATTCCCTCCTCATCAAACCTGGTCAACGACCCACTTGAGTCCACCGGCAAAAATGTTTTGGAGGTCTACAAGCTCAAGAACTGCAGTTTCCAAATATTGAATTCCTTGACCCATGATACCACACGTATGAATATGCTAATTGAAAGATTCGCTGATAGTGCTGATGAACTCAAAGTATGCAGATAATCGACTTTGTTTATTGCCAATATCACTAGAGATCCCAAGGCACCCTGTCATCACAACAAATAAGAACCCTTGAAGGTGTTAACTTGGCGTAAGTTTACTATTGCTTTGGTTTTGAAGAATCAATATTTTTTTATGGAATAATTTGGTGCACCGTGTTATAACCTTAAGGGTATATGAGGGCGCACATATGTGTAGTCTCACTATCTTTTCCATGGTATCATCAGTTTCTCTGAGGATGCCTTGAACCGTTACATTGGCTTCGTGTTGTTCCAGCTATGTTTGTAACTATTGCCCTTTCACTCTGCAAACTAAATCATATACACACTCAATGAAAAAGAAATTAATGTATATTGAATAACTGAGTTTCCTATGGTTTTTACTGTAACAAAAATGATAGCAATGCGTACCTTACTCCATGAGTTGAGTAGACTGGATTTCACACAACATTTTGCCGACCAATAACTGTGATCTGCAAATAACAATGCATATGTAAGAAAATATTAGACTTTGACTTTTACAATTTAAACGGGTCTTTTCTTGATTTATAAACTGTCAAAACAATGTTATACACTAAACCAATTTTATTTTTTCTAAATTCCTGCCATCCCGTGATAACTTTAAACTCTTTAGAAGATGTGAGCACTTGAGAAAACTCATAACATCGCACCTGTAATCCAGATTGCAAAAACTTGTCATAATTAGCGGTTTCCGTTGCACTCTCTACATCATGTGACATTGCACTTATTTTACTCAGGATTAGATCCATTTCTAGTGGCGGCATTTCATCATCAAATTCCAATCAGGCTTCTATCTCTGTAAAGAACTCGATACACCGCACTGTTAGTGATTTCACCAATGAAGAAGAAAAACCACCCTGCCATGAAAATCATATATTGTTAAGTATTTTGCTAAGAGATTAAAGATTCTCATAACAAATAGAGGTTGCAATTTAGGCCCATCTCTGTACAAACAGGTCGGTTTGAGTTATACTTCGCCTCTAACGGGTCACAGGTGTAAAGTTAAAAGAAAACAGCTTATTATTGAAACTATATACCTTTTTAAATCATATTTAAGCGTTAATTAGACATAAAATCCAGGAGAAGACAAAAAGTATTTGAGGCACCCCCAACCCGACCTGTTTTCACCTATTAAAAAGTTCCTGTTTGGCCCATTAAACAACCTGCTCGACTCGCGCATTATGCCACCTCTACAACAGTCAATATCTAGAAGAAACTCATGCCTGAATTCCTGCAAGTGCAGCATTGGCTGCATCCACAGACTTGGCTGATAGTAGTTTTCCAACATCTTCTTCTTGAGATAGATCTAATCGACCGTTGAGAAAAGCGTGAAGTGTCAACTTACCTAATAAAGAAAATATACTGAAAATTCTTGTTATATAATGAATCTGTAGTGTGCTTTGAATTTTGTACTCCGTAATAATACCAATAAAGAAATGTTTTCACTAATTAAGTGGTTATACGCTTTTTTAACTATAGTAGTTTTTAGATCAAAGAACGAAAGTTTAGAATTTCTACGCAAAAGGAATAAATCACAATCCCAATGTGAAAATGTCTTAAAATCTTATTCTTATTTACTCTTGGGTTAACTTCTGAGATTATGAGCTCAACCTAGTTCAGCAAGCCCTGCCCCAGCTTCTAGACAAGCTCTTAGCACACGCTGTAAACAAACATCACTCCCATGCAATTGTAGCTCATCTTCTCAGGTGTAAGATCTTGGAGCTAACATGGGTATCGCTAAAACCTACAAAAAAATAATACCGCATAATAAATCTTACGAGATGGTGCAGAAAAATATCAACAATCGGTTTTCTCACACAATTCGACCCTGCATAATAAGTTTACTCAAACACTCAAAACTGATACATCTGGCTTCGAAATGCAATACTCATTTTAAATGCACATCCAAAAAGGCAAACATCGACTTAATCTATAGGAAAAGGATAAGCAACTTACTTTATATTTTAGCTTTGTCAAAAACATCTCCATATGAATCAATCAAGATAACCGAGTTTAAAAAAAAGAAGAATAGATTCAAACCTTTACCTCATCAACAACATTGCCATAAGGATCACATACGAAACCATATCTACAACATGACTAGTAGGCAGTAGGCTGCCAAGTAAAGTTTTTCTTTTTCCTTTTCTTTAATGGACGAAAAACACGTCCGGCTATATCAACTGCTGATGCACCATATAACCTTACAATACCAACCGCACTTGCCTGCCCACCCAGAGAAGTAACAATTGCAGCAACTGTACTACTCGAATTCACATCTGGATCTGGTTGATTTGTGCTTGGTGAACTCGACCCGACCCGCTCATCTTTGTTCAATTTTAAAGTATTATCTGCAACTGAACAATAGAAAACAGATTTATCATAAAAAAGCTAGTGGATCAGCTTCTACCCTATATATGTAGTTTAAATACGACGTCAAATTTAGAAACTGATTACTGAGACTTGAGTAATCAGAATCAGAACTGGATAATGAGCTGATATAGATATGAAAATGTATGTAACTTGTTATATGCTCCTTACCGCATCAATTTGACCCCAAAAAATCATAAAACCATAATGATAATCCCTTTGAACCAAAACACCAAATTGATTATTGCGAATACTAATAACAATAGAGAGTATCGGATGGTCAAATTACGATACCAGATATTACAAATAATACAATTTGTAAATCGATCATGCAAACGTAGACTTAATTTCTCGATTATGAAGAAATATAACCCAATTTATCATAGAGGGTATTAAATTAAATCGACCACTCACACCAAACAAACAAATCATTAAAGACTAATATATCTGGTGTGCAATCAATATAACATTGAATAACAACAAAGGGTATTTGAAAAAAAACAATCTTATTAAAACACACTCCATCATATCTTGCTCCCACCCAGTATAATGTCTAATTACAATAAAGGGTATCAAAAAATACAACCTTTTTATACAAAACAAAACTCATCATAAAAAGGGTATTACAGATATCAATCAATTCAAAGAGTGTCAAATTACAATAAAGGGTATTCAAGAAATACAATCATTATACCCGAGGATGAGAAATGAGGGTTTAAGGAATTGATGGGTTTAATTAAAAGAGGGTTTAGAGTTTTATATATGAGAAATGCTAGAACCACAAACAAACTTCCACAAAAACTTTTACAAAATGATGTGTCATGTAACTTGTGGATGCATGTAAGAGAGAAAATTCAAAAGTAACTTCGAGAATGCCACTAATTACATGACACATCATTTTGTAAAAGTTTTTGTGGATGTTTGTTTGTGGTTCTAGCATTTCTCTGGTACGAGTGAAGTGGGTTTGAAGGTGTGATGATGGTGTAAGTGTGTCAGAAAATGGCGGAAGATAGGATGAAGAGCCATGGTTAAAACCCTGGTTTTGGTCTTGCTCTTTTTTCATAAAGAGGTGGTTTGTGGCGGGATAGTGAAAACTGAAAACTCTGATATCCAATTTAAACCACACCCACATTATTTTATTAGTAGAACGCTACCCGCGCAAAACAGTGGTTTCGGAAGCATTAAAAATAACAAAACTAAAAATTAATAAAAATATATTAAAATTGATGTTTAATTAAAGAGCACAAAATTTTAAAAAATACGGTAAAATTAAATCATAAAAAAATAAATTGATAAAAAGATATTCAAATTTAAAAATAAAAGTGATTTTTTTGCACATAACACAAAGTTGTTACAAAGTTGTTAGAGAGATGTGTTCGTAGTTAAAGGGATATTTCCATAAAAAGAAGAGGGAAAAGTCTTTCAGACTTTCTAAATATAGAATGACTTAAATGCTTTATAATGTGTATAGATTTATACTAATATATAAAGCATTTAGCCTCAATTCTTACCACATTACTTTCTTATTTATACTAATATATAAAGCAGTTAGCCTCAATTCTTAAAAAGTGAAAAAATGAAGAAAAAAAACTTAATCTATCTTAGAAACTAATCAATGTTAATCAATGTCTTTTAGAAACCGGGTCTCTATTCGAACATTCTCCAATGAGGTGATTTGGATCACCACATCTAAAACATTTTCTTTCACTTTTACCATAACCATCATTTCTACTTCTTTGAATGTTTTTCTATCGCCTCGTGGTTGTCTTACAAATCTTCCTCGTCTCTTGAAGAATTTCTTGAATTCCTTTACGGCCATAACACATTCTTCGTCTTCACTATCGGATCTTGAGCTATCTTCATCACTTACTTCCTTTTTCACCTTTAATGCAAGAGATCTACTTTGTTCTTTCTTGCCTTTGACCATTTCGAAATCTTTCTTTATTACTTCTTCATAAACTTTCAAGTTTCCAATAAGTTCGTCAAGAGGTAAGGTTGTTAGATTATTTGATTCTTTAATCGTCGTGACTTTCGCGCGCCATTTTGGATGTAATGTCATAAGAAACTTCCTATCATAATTCTTTCTTGAAAAACCTTCATCAAGTGCTTTTAGACTAGTAATAATAGTGTTAAATTTAGCAAAGACATTATCTATTAATTCCTCTTCCGGAATCGTAAATTGTTTATATTGTTGAACAAGAAGATCTATTTTGTTAGATTTGACTTGATTATTATCTTGATGAGTGATTAATAAAGTATCCCAAATTTCTTTTGCGGTTTGACACATAAAAATTCTTTCGTATTCTTTACGTGGCAAAGCATTATAAATTACCATTTTAGCTTCATTATTTTTTGCAAGTTTCTTTTTAAGATCATCGTTTTGTTTATGAAAAGGTACAACTTCATCCTTTTTAGTTTCGGGATTATTTTGAATAGGAGGAAAATCACCATCGGTAATAACATGCCAAAGATCTAGATCTTTTGACTTCACATAAGTTTCGAATCTATTTTTCCAATAAATAAATCCATCACTTTCAAATAGTGGTGGTCTTTGCATAGATTGCCCTTCTAAATATTTTTCCGATTCCATAGATCGATTCAAGTTTTAAAATACAATTTATTTTAAAAATCTTGTTTGACGTGGCTCTTGATACCAATTGTGGAAAACTAGAAGGGGGGTTGAATAGTTTACCGCTTTTTAATTTAAGGTTTTAAAGTGTTTGTAAAAATTCTAGATTCGACTTTATGTGAATTCAACACTTGCACAATATGAACAATATACTTATCTAAACAATTAATAGGATAGTATGAGAAAATAATGTAAGACAAGAGATAAGAGTAAGAACAATCAAACCACAACGCGAGGATTTATAGTGGTTCGGCAACGAAGCACCTCTTCGCCCTACTCCACTCCTCGAGCACCTAACTCGAGAGTTTTCTTCACTATGTCAACAAGCTCCCTTATGGCGGAGAAAACCTTACACAACTTTCGCTTATCTTGATTTTTGACACTAAGCTAGATGTCGAGTTCTAATCTTAGCTAGAACCAATCTACCACAACTTCACAACTTCACTACACAACTTGACTTCACGACTACACAACTTCTTCACACCTTAGTTTTCTTCACACCACTACTTCACCAAGCCACTACTATAATCACACCTAACTAACACTACTAGGAAAGATCACCAAGATCTAACTATACTTACAACAATCACCAAGATCTAACAACTACACAACTTTACAAGATTTACAAATGATTTACAAGTTATGATATAGATGCAATAAGATTGCAACAACACACAAAGGTGTAATACTTCTTCACTTGATGATGGAAGTATTCTTCTCTTGCACTTGAGGAATTGAGCTTGGATCACTTGGAAACAAAGCTTTATGATTAGATGATCAAAGGATTTTAATGAGATGTGTAGGCTGTTTTAGAACAGAAAGAATGAGTGCAAAAGGTGAGAAAATAGTAAGGGAAAGTCTAGTATTTATCGGACAAACTAGAGGAGCGTCTACCTATGGGCGGTCCCCTTAAATAGGTGGGCGGTCCCCTTAAAATTAAGGGGCCGCCATTGTATTTAAGGGGGTCGCCCTAGACTAGGGGCTCCCCAGTTTGTTTTTGTGTAGGGGAGATTTTCTA
The DNA here is from genome assembly GCA_026074375.1 of Tanacetum coccineum. Lineage (NCBI taxonomy): Eukaryota > Viridiplantae > Streptophyta > Magnoliopsida > Asterales > Asteraceae > Tanacetum > Tanacetum coccineum. The sequence goes on along the minus strand of BQNB010004405.1, from coordinate 54,289 downwards.
GAACTTTTCTAGCCGTTTTAGGTCCAAAAATTTGAATTTCAAAATGTTTATTTTGAATAAAATATTTCTTTTAATTGTAGAAAATGTTTTGTAATGTTTATAAAAATGTTTACAACATTTTATAAAAGTGTGAGGTTGAATAAAAATTTCCTTTGATCATAAAATGCATTAAGCATTTATTTATTCATACATTTAAGTGATATAATTTTCGAAATGAAAATGCATTAAGCATATATATATTCATACCTTTAAGTGATATAATTTTCGAAATGAAAATTTACTACTAATTACATGTTTACGTTTAATTTTACATTGAACGTTTTTATATTTTGTGATTATCAAAACGTAAAGATGTGAAAAATATTAATAATGTTTTTAGGCATTATTTCTATCAACACCAGTGCTCTCCACGGTGATGAACTCAGACGAATAAATCCTTTCTCCGGCAGCTCTTGCAGTTGTACCGAAACCTCTTTCATCTCAGACGGTGCCAATCTATATGGTGCACGTGCAACTGGTGCAGCCCCCGGTACTAGATCAATTCGAAACTCTACTTTCCTCGGCGGTGGTAATCCTGGCAAATCCTCAGAAAACACATCAGGAAAGTTATGAATTACAGGCAAGTCTTCCAATCGTTTCTCCTTTGACTTGTTGTCCGTCACGTGTGCCAAAAACAAATGACAACCTCGTTCGACGTACTTACAGGCCTTAATACAAGATATGACCTTTAATCAAGACACACCCTTGTCGCTTTCGACTATCAACATCTTGTTCCCATACGGTATACGGACAACTTTCTTGCCACAGACAATAACGGCATCGTGCTTGACAAGCCAATCCATACCGATGATGACATCAAACGTACCAAGCTCAATCGGCATAAGATCGATTTCAAAAGTATGGTTCACTAAATTCAAAGTTCAACCTTTTAAAATAGTGTTCGTACTAACTACCCTTCCATCAGCTAACTCTACCTCATAACTAGCTCCTATTTTAACCGGATCGATATCAAGCATGGAACTAAATCTAGTATCCACAAAACTCCTATCGGAACCCGAATCGAATAAAACAAAAGCATAGCGGTTATTGAGCAGAAACGTACCAGTAACCACATTCGGACCCTTCGGCTCAGCATCCTTAATAGCATAAGCTCGACCATGAACTTCTCCAACTTCCTCTTGCTTAACCTTCCTTGGGCATCGGTTCCTAGTATGACCTTGCTCACCACAATCATAACAAGTCCAAATAGGCTGAGCGTTAGCACCCGTGGCAACACTCTTCTCCTTACAATACCTTGCCTTATTCCCAACCTTTCCACACTTGTGGCACTTGATCGTACAATGACCAGCACGGCGATTAAAAGCAACGTTCACGTCCACTCTTACAAAGGAAGTGATCCAGAAGACACATTTCCATCAGTAGGAGCGGTAACCATAGCTCGCGCGTTCCTTTGCTTTTGGTTATTCTGTAAAGTTTGACGTAAGTTATCTCTATGATTGCCCTTACCACTACTATTTCCACTTTGAAAGCTCTCCCACTTTCGCTTCTTTCTTTCCAGAATTCTCTCATCTCTAGCTTGCGATTTCTGCTCCATCAACTTATGAGCCATACGCACAGCTTTGTTCAGGTTAGTAGGCTTAGAAGATGTCGCCTTACCCTTGATGTTATCAGTCAATCCCCGGATGAAAGCATCAACTTTCACTCTTTCTGGCTCAACAATTCTCGGACACATTATTGCTAACTCATTGAACCTCTGAGTATAAGCCACAATGTTATACTCCTTAACCTTCAAGTTCCATAATTCGTGCTCCATTCTTTTGACTTCTTCTATTGGATAAAATTCTGTAGTCGTCAATTGCTTCATCTCAGTCCAAGGCATTTGGTTCACAGTCTCCAAACCCATGGTTGCAATCTTAGATTTCCACCAAGTCAAAGCAGGTCCTTCCAGTGTAGTAGCAGCAAACTTTACCTTCTTGCCCTCTGCACATTCACTGAATTCAAAAATACTCTTAGTTTTCTCAAACCACCTTCGTAATTCGACAGCTCCTTCAAGACCATGAAAAACAGTTGGATTGCACTTCATAAACCCAACAAAAGTACACTCACGGACAGTAGGTGCAGTGTCTTGACCCCTAACTGGTCCAGATCCACTAGCATTGTTTCTGACATTTGCTTGCCTTGCCTGCTCAGCAGCAATAGTGGCATCGACACTTTCCTTGATCATTCGGAGAATAGCAGCTTGAGTCATAGGTGCAGACTTTGGAGGCATGATTCTGTCACGTCACACAAAAAAGAATCTGATAAGTATCCATAACATGATATACTCATAACATGGTACAATGACAAATCAATCACAACAACAGTCACACATCATCAAGTAGTAGTCAAAAGATAGTCATTCATTTTTCATTATGAAGAGTTAATACGTAGTTGCATTGTTTTATGAAATGATACAAATCGTTACAACCAATAGCACTAATTCTACTAACTGAGAATTCAGTTTAGTGATTACACAATAAAGATACTACTAATGAATCTAAACTACTAAGCTGATTTCCCTCACGACTCTTTCGGTGATGAACTCTCCACATCCTCAACTGGAACATCGATAGCTTCATTCGGTCTTTCTTCAAACACAAATCCCTTACGAATCATCTCTTGATAGAACTCATGAGCTCGAACTCTAGTCCAATAGAGATCTCTCTCGACTTGTTCATTCTGGATACGAAGGAATGTGTTGCTTAACCTTGCTTCTTCAAGTTCCTTTTTCAATTTCTTGTATTCGACTTTCTCTTCGACATTAACACTTAGCTTTGTCTTCTCCATTACCAAGATTTTCAACCAGCTTTTCAATTGTAGCCGTTCCTTGCTCCATACTAGAACGCACTTCATTACCTAAATACAGAATCAACTTACCATAAAACTTGTCTTTTGCTTTTCCTTTCTTCTCGACTAATGCATGCGCCGTCTCGCGACCACATAGTCGTCTCAAAAGATTAGCAATCCGACAAAAAAGAAAGTTAATGTCCTGTCTCATGAAGCCAGGTAGTAAACTATCACCATCCTCTCAAGGAATAGCGGCAGTAGATGATTCACCTACCTCATAGACACTAGCAGGAACAGTCTCATCCTCGGACTAACTCAATCTGGTACATCATCTCTTTAACATCCTCAGGCTCTGACTCAGAAACAAGCGGCGGAGGGTTAAGAGGATCCACCTCTTCATAAGGATAAGTTGAACTCAGGCTCACTTCTCCTTTCTTCTCGACTTCCATATTGTCTTCTTCTTCTTCTTAAGGATCTTCTTCTTCCTTAAATTCTTCTTCTTCCGGGTCCTCATCTTCATCTACTAAGACAGGCTCGGGAACAACATGAACATCATCGTGTTGATTCGGCTCATCAATGGGTACATCATCCACATGATCGGGAGGAATTACGTTCACCATGATAATCTAGAAAATATCATATAGTACTTACTTAATAGCATATCGCTCCTTATTATTATTGGAACACTATTACCAAAATAACAATTCACATCAAAGCGCAACAAATAAAAATTCACGATTTGCGACATTCTCGATCCGCATATATCTCAATTATATTTCAAACATATATATAATGATAGTTATCATATAATCACATGACATTCTATGCATACAACACATGCATAAATGTACCAATACATAACACTTTATGCATCTAACACATGCATAAATTTACCCGTACTTAACCAATTATACATATAACACATATGTAAACATACTTACACATAACAATTTATAAACGTACCTTACATGTAACCAATGGCAACGAGGAGTATCGGCGTGCGTGTAGAAGCGTTATAGTTTAGGTATTCAAAAAGACTCGAACTAGTTCTCTATAACCTTAGGCTCTTGATACCACTCTGTAACACCCTCATCCAACGGACATTGGATTGCGCAAAAACAACCTAGTTTTCTATAACCAAGGCTCTAGTACCACTCTTTAACACCCCACCTAACGTACATTGGATTGCGCAGCTGAAATTAGCAATTAGGCATTACTAAATAGAACAGTTCACCAAGATAATAGAAAATGACCCAAATAAGACGTTTAAACCAACATGTGTTCCATTATTAATCACAGTTAAAATGTGTTAGGTCCCCACAGAATCGCAACTACTGTCTATTACAACATTGAAAGACAAATGTTTTAAAATAAAAGACATTGTTTTAACACAACTTAAGACATTGTTTTTGAGTGAAAGACCCATAGAACACGACAAGTACATCTTTCTCTTAAAATCCATCTCAAATCAAACAGCGCATGACACCTAATCCACGCCATCGTTTGCCTACAACCTTGGTTAACCTGGATAAAACATGTTTAAAACGTCAACAAACCAATGTTTGAGTTGAATTCATAGAGTTTAAAATAATCATTAAGTATAGAAACTTTATTTCTTTCCACGCAATAAGCTCATGACACCAAACATTAACAATAAATATGGCATTTCATATGTTAAGGTGCCCCAAATCAAGATATTATTGTCATATATCTACTACTTTCTAAATACAAAATGTCCGTTTGACAGGGTGGTCACAAGGATTCAGACCTCGGACAGGGTTGTCAAACCCAATAGATCTATTTAAATTGCATTACGTTTACCTCACAATGCGATTAACGGTTCGAAGCGAAATAAGGGACTTTCAACAATACGCAATCTTTATGCCGGAAACTCAATCTCATAATCGGAGTCCAACTACCATAAAATCATAGTGTTCGATTTTATAAACAAACAGTATCCCCCTCGCGGGTTTAAAAACATTTAAAACACTTAAAAGCGAGGCTATGAATTTACCTTAATCAAAAAATCCAAATCAATTAAGTCAATCACGCGCAAGTAACTTCACGTCTTAACCGCGACCTATATAATACATATATAGCGGTACTTACTAAAAGTATATCTTAAATTCATATATTGTGCCAATACTGCATATATATATAGGATTATATATCTATATAGAATATAAATATATCTAATTATACATATATATATATATATATATACAATATATAAATAATATATATATATTATTACGATATACATTCATATACAAAACAACGTTCTCCAAAGTGCGCGAACGCAAATACATTTCACTTTTATACGCACTTTCATCAATATTACGACATTTTCCATAAAAGTTTTCCATATTTAGAAAAAGCTTGCCGGATAGTACAAGGTAAATATAATCAACATAGTATTTCACCTTAAATTTAACTAACATTACGAACCCTTGTGCTCATTTATAAACCATATTCAAAAGTATACGCAAGTTTGTCTTTCAAAAGTCAAACTTCGTAGTTGTCTTTTTACCTCACAAAAATAACCAAACTTGACTCGGGGGCGTATACATATTATTCGTTTTAAGTAGCTTTTTACAATGGCCCACTTTACAATCCATAAACAAACTTAGAACATCCTTTATCATATTCAAAAGCTTAATTTAGATTTCAAAAATTTCTCGACTTGCTATGGTCAAGTCAAAGTTTCTAGTCAAAGCGATGGTCAACCCCAAAAAACGCCACGAAAACGAGCATTATTGTCATAATCCCGACTTCTATAATATGCTTAACTATCTGATATAATTATACCAAACCATCCAAACTCTAGTCATAATGACAAAACACACTTCAATAATTTCCGCACTTAACATCTAGCAAATAATTCAAATACACGCAATATACACAAGCGCACAACTCACATATTAGTGAACACAATTAGAATGCTCACAATGCTATAAGAAAATCAACTATGGCTTCCCCTTGGCCTTATGAAATAGAATGAACCACAAGACCCAACAAACAAACCTTTTTCAGTTAACCAACTTGCTAACAACAACAATCTAACCACTTTGAACACACTCTTATACTCGAAAATCACATAAACCAACCAAAAATTCAACTTCTTCAATACTTATTGCATGTGAGGTTTCTATATTGGTTTTTGTAGCTCTTGAAACAAGGATTAAGATGATATAAATTGATTGTATTGCATATCGGAAAATAAGTCAAAATATTGTGGTGGTGTGGGTGGCCGATTCGAACAAGAGCAAGAGGACAAGAGAGAGTGCAAATTTTTTAAAAAGAAATATGTGTGTGTGTTGGGTCCTATTTATAGGAAAAGAGTTTGGAATCTTGGCAATTTAGGTCCCTCTATCCTTAATCTCTTTTAAAACTAGCATAAGGTCCTTTTTCTTTTATTTAAAATCGGCCAAATGCTCGGGTCACACCACGTTTATAAATATTTTAAATCTGTCCCACTAATTTTACTTTAAAACGTTAAATAAATCGTTAAACCTCATAAAACACGACCTTTAAACACAGTTTTTACAAAAACTCAAGGAAACGCCATAAAATACAAAAATAACATATTTATGCTCTCGGAGCAACAAAATAAATTTTTCTAACTTTCTTAAATGCTAAAAACAAATAGAAACTCAATCACGGATTGAAATTACCTTATAAATGGAAATTTTCATCAAACCTTACATAGTATAAACGATTATAATTATTTACTTAGCAAAAATAATTATCGTAGCTCGGGATAAATGTTGACCTGAAACTCGGGTTGTTACATACTCCAAGTTTGGATGGTTTCATTTTTATAAAAACTAATTATAACTTTATGTGGTTGTGTTTGTTTTAACTTGTTTTCTTTATTTTTGCTTGATTTAGTTTTGAGGGTGTTTGTTTTGGCGTTTTAACATCCCCGAAGGGGTGTTTGTTTCGGTGGATAACAGCCCAACTAGGACGTTTGGATCTGCGTTTAACAGCCCATAAAGGGGTGTTTGGCTCTGAGTTTAACAGCCTAATAAGGGCGTTTGATTCGTTGTTTAACAGCCCCTTAAGGGTGTGTTTAGTTTTACTTACTTTGTCACTTGTTGATTTAGTTTAGATATATATTGAAACACGCGGGTAATTTACAACATGGATTTTATAAAAAGTGGAAAACGTTGAATTTTATAAAAATAGGAAACGTCAAATAAACGAATAGGTCATGTCGAAATTTCTATAAATTTCTATACTTAGTATTTTTCACTTAAAACTTCTATTATCTTGAAAACCTGATAAAAAGAATTAAGTTATAGTCTTAAGATATTCCATTTATAATTATACCATAAACCGGTAAATAAACGAAAACTATACTTTTACAAACAAGACAACTAGTTTAGTTAAAACGCGTAACGCAATAATAAATTATAAAATATTATTTATAATTCCGGACTAATAGACAAAATAATAACTTTTATAAAAGCTTTAAAAACATCATTTATCTAATTCGTAACTTTAAAACGTGTGTTTACATTTATGCAAGAACTCTTTATTAATTTAATTGCTGATTTCCGAACACGTGTCGAATTATATTGTTACAATTATTTTCTCATGTTTCTTATAAAATACTTGTGAAATATTATATACTCCAACTATTTAATTTTTCTCGTCTATTTCTTATATATGATACCCATCACGTATTATATATTTTCTTGTCTTTCATATGTAATATATACGGACTATATTAGATACTTTGCTTTTACCTTTCGATTTATTTATTTAACCAACCACCAAACTATTACAACTTGAAACCTAAAGCCTTTATCAACATGTCGCGTTGATGTACCCATCCATCGGGAAACCCAAAATTCATCATCCTAAACTAGTGGGACATAGCCGTTAAGATAAACTGCATCTTCTGGTCGAGCCGTTCCATTTTTCGTTTGTGCTATGCTTATTATTTGCATTTCTGCTAATTCTTCTGCAACATCAAGGTGAGTTCATAGCCCCACATTTTTACTCCTTTTGAATAAATGTTTTATTATCTTTTTGGGGTGAGAAACATGCTCATTTACAACTCGGTTACATAATTGATATCACACTTTATTTTACTTATGGATGCAAATACTTAAAGCCTTTCTTTTGGAAATACATTGGTTGATTTTACTATGGACATAAGTATCTTGATCTACTTTCCCTGTTTGCGTGTTGCCTAAGTTGCGAATAGACCACTAATGCCCGAACTATCATGAACCGTTAATTTCTTGACCGACTGGCTGGTTAAGTAAGCGCGAGTGTTATAAATAGATCTATTGGGACTAATTATCCCTATCTGGGTGAGTAGCGCTCACTACCAACGGGGCTCCTGATAAACGGATATATACCATGTCGGATTTTACTAGGTGATCTTGGTCAGATACCTCTAGGGCAGTTAATTACTTGATTGGCATATGATATGCTTCTTTTAATTGAGCTTCGGTGTCATGAGCTTAGTGCAACAGTAAATATTTTTATGTGAAGTTGTATTTGTTATAACTGTCACATATGTTTTATAACTTGTGGTCCACACTGCTTTTGTTGAACGTTTCAAATTGTTAAATACTTTTCATAATATTCTGAGTGAAGCAGTATTCACTAAATGTTTTTTTATTCTTGCAAATGCTTTACTTAAACCTATGAATTCACTCAACTTTATGTTGACCGTTTTTAGCATGTTTTTCTCAGGTGATTAGCTTTGGACTTCTTTGACGTGCTATGTGGAGTCTACGTGCAATATGATACCATTTATCAAGACTTTATTTCTAATTCATACTCGTTATCTTTTGAAAACCAAATTATGCTTTCGCTACATTTTATTTTTGCTTCCGCAAATGTTTAATTTCTTTTAAATCTTGTAAAACTTATCAATTTTAAATATTGCAACGAGTTATAATTTTCAAAATGTCCATTAGTGGTCGTTCCCTTTACTTTGTGTTCGAAATATGATGACGTCACGTCCTCGGACACGTATTCCGTCCAGGCCCCGTTTGAGGGTGTGACACCAAGTCGGCCTCTAATAATTGAAACGAATAATAAACCAAAATATATATACAAATTGAAACTTGTGGGTAAAAGCCTGGGGCTAAATATAAATGAATAATAAAATGAAATATATATACAAATTACCACATTTCTTCACTCCCTTTGTACACTTTGGTCCGCACATACTCCATTCGACACCATAAATTCATTTACAAATAAGATAAAGTTGTATAGAAAGGTATAAATGATTGATAAATGATTAGGCTTAGATTTGTATATGGTGGTTAGCTCATAGAAGTATCTGAATCCCGCTACGGCTGCAAAGAAATCCGGTTTCATAGCATCCATATATGCTATGCCATCCGTTCATTGCCCCGCCAAGTTAGGGACGAAACTTCAATGGCCCGTTTCATTTCTCTCAGACTACAACAATCATCATAGACAAAAAAAGCTTTCATAAAAACCAACTAAAAGCATTAAAAAGAACTCCCATGTAACAAACGAACATTATACGTTCAGGGAGCCTAGCCACTTCAACAAACTGTCTAATCAATGATATATAAGTTCTCATAAATGACGTAATAAACTACGCTTGCATTAATCCATGCCTTGGGAACGGCTGTGAAGGTTGCTGAGGTGAACGATTCTCACTCTCCACCATCCTTCCATTTTGCGCATCATTTAAAACCAAGTAAAACGCTGAGTATAGAAATCTTTTTTATTAAACTGCAATCCCACTCAACACTCCCAAACACGTGTCTCTCATATATTATATCTACCGTCCACTTTCCCTCCTTTAAGATTACTAATCAGTTTAGGATTAGTTGTAATGACGTAGTGTTAAAATCAGATAACTAACCCGCCATGGCAACAAGGTTTCAGATTTTCCAGTACCCACATTCAAAGATAAAATCGTCAATATTTATTCGATAACTATAAGGCTCAGGCCTGCAAATATAGAAGCCAAACTAAATACCATTATTGGATGCAAACGTTAACCCGGGTCAAGTTACCTCCCCAAGATACCTTGGCTGCAAAATAATCGGGTCAGGTTGCTTCGCCAAAATACCAACATTGGTATGTTGTGGCCACAAAACATATAAATACAGGCGTTAGTCATCATTTCCTTAAGAAATCACACGAATCTACGAATTCCATTTATAGTCACAGACAAACCTTCAGACTTAAGTTTCCTACAAATTCGATTTATAGTGAAAGGCGAATACTCAGCAAACACACTACTGTTGTTTCATAGCAGCTACAAGAATGCGTGTCAACAAACACGCAACCCACATCAAAAAATCATATTGTAAATATCAGATAAACTAACCCACCATGGGAGCAAGGTTTCAGATTTTTCAGAACCCACACTCAAAGATAATATTGACACTATTTAGTCGATACATATAAGGATCAGGCCTGCAAATATAGAAGCCAAACTAAATACCATTCTTGGCTGCAACCATTAACCCGAGTCAAGTTACCTCGCCAAGATACCTTGGCTGCAACAATAATCGGGTCAGATTACCTCGCTAAGAGCTTTCCTAAAATCCAATAAGCTCATAATCTGGGAAATAACCTAATCCAAAAGCCCCCTAAAAACAAAAACCATATAAAAGAAGTTAGAAACTATATACCTCTTTTCATATCCTAAATCTAAACCCCCATTCAAACAATAAAAATAATGAGTTGAGCATAAATAAACCATACCAATATGCGAATGGTAACTGACCAACAAATGATTGATCAAACACACCCAAATAACCTCAGAATATTAAACACAATTACAAAATCAACAAAAAATATGCAGATGAAATCCTCAGCCGAAACCGCCATTTTAATAACAACCGACTCAAAACCTTTTGTAAGAACCCTAAAAAAACCCAAATCTAAGTAAGATAAAACCCGAATCTAATCAAGATAAAAGCACGTTTTAGACACTAATTTGTGTGTGTGTGTTTTTCTGTAAGGTGGGGTGGGAGGATTAGGTAAAGAGGGATTGTTGGTATGTGTTTAGTATGTGCAGTGGAAGGGACTGGTACAATAATTAGGAGATGGAAGGGGTACTTGTCTTGTTCTCAAAACATGCTTAGGTGAGTAGTATTTTAATAAATTAATAAAAATGGGTCAACTCGCCGGTGTGACAACCATGACTTAAGCAGGTTAGTCAAACCGTTAGTGTTGACTTATGTACCTGTTTCAATGTATGGATTATGTGTTATTTGTGCTAATATGTGTTTATATGTGTTTATGTGGGATATGTGAGATTTGGTAATCAATCCATTGAGCGTGATCGTCTCATTGGGATTGGATTTGTGTTGGATTTTGTGGAGTTCATTTTGTTCACTTTTGGTGACAAGGAAATGATTTTGTGGTTTAAGCGTTTTAGTGATTTATCATGTAAGTATTACTATGTATATGTATTTTTGTGTTAGTAATATTAGGATAAGATTAGGTTCTAGTAGTTAGAATGTGAAAGAAATGAAATTTCTATTTTTGGAAAGTTAGGTTTAATAAAAATAAAAAGTTATTTATTTTTAAATGTCTAGTAAATTGCGTTTAAGCAAAAAGGTATGCGCAAGCAAGCTAAGGTTTTTATAAAAACTTAAGGTAATGTTAATAATTAAGTAATTAATTAATAAATAAATAAAAAAGGGAAAAGATGCCATTCGGCCGGATAAAAGAAAGAAAAGAAAAAAAAGGAGTTTTAAAAGGAAACAAACTCTAATTAGATCTTATCTATAATTAATTGGGGGTCTATAAATACAAAATAAAATCCCAAACCCTCCCCCCTTGTAGAACCGGTCGAACAAGAGAGAAAAGAGGAGGAAAAATTAGGGTTTTTTGCTTTTGTGAAGAAATCAAGCTCTAAGGTAAGTTTTAATTAATCCTTGTTAGTTATTAATCTTTAATCATGTAATAATTAATATGGTGGATAATTAGGGTTCATTAAGATCAGTAATTAATGATATAATAATCATGTTATAATGATTAGGGTTTAATTAGAAGCTTATGGATGTAATTGGTTAAACTTAATTCGCGTTAGAATTTGATTTGGTTTGAGGCAGAATTAGGGTTGTGTTGTTCGGCCATTATCTCAATGATGGTAATAGCTTTTGTCAAGTTTCCGGTGCCTATGATGTAGCTCAGAGAGTCTAGTTTTTAGAACATCTGGCCTCGAAGGTTTTTGAGGTCGGTAAGTCAGTCAAACATTGGTCGCAAGAAAAGTTGTCAAAGCAGTGAATACATGTGAGATTTAGGTCAAATTACGAGGTATAAAACCCCCACTTAAAATTCGAATTTAGCTTAGCCCTTATACAGGAGTTTAGTTCTATGTGTCTATTAGAAATCCCCCAAAGGAGAGCTTCTGATTTAGAGTCTAAGTATGATTTTTAAGTCCAAACTTTTTAGTGTGCAATCAGATACGAATTATGACTGTTTTATAGTTTGATTTTCTTAGGAGTACTTGTGCATGTAAATGGCTCTTGGGAATCATGAGGTAGTTAATATACTCATTAATGAACATTGGTGATTTTTGGTATGAATTATGAAAGTCAGTAAGTAGAGGTTTTGAGTACGTTAAGTCACGTTAAAATTATGCAGTTTTGAAAAATTGTGACTAACTAGTGAAACTTGTTAATGAAGTAGTTTAAGTTGGGTATGGTGTCGGGGTGATCCATGGGGTTAATAAAACACCTTAAACATCCATCATATGATTGTTACATGTGCATTAAGCTTTCGGCTTAGTAGCGTGTAACACGAGTTATTTTGTTGTTTAGATTTGAGCTAGTTGTTTGTGAAGCTTTTTGTTGGAATCTTTTGGAAAGCTAAGCAAATGTGAGTTTCATAGCCCTTTTTTTCTCATGTTATTTTGGGGTGAGAGTGATGCTTGTTGTCGTGTTAAAATGTTTTTAAGCTTGCTGTGGTTATGTGTATTGGATCGTGGGCACGTTCCGTCCTGTTGTGTTGCGATATGATATGTTTGGTATTGTGGATCCCAATATGCAAAAGTGAGCTAATATGAGGCCATGTAGCGCACATATGTAGCTGATATGATTGTGGATCGTGGGCACGTTCCGTCCCGTTGTTGTTAATTGTTGTCATGAATTGTTTTGGTAATTGCAGCAGCTAATTGAAAGTTTATTTTGGATATTGTTGTATGTCGTAAACCTATGATTCTCGCTCAACTTTATGTTGACGTTTTAAGCATCATTTTCAAGTGAGCTTAATGGTGCTAAGATAGAGCGAAGTGGCTAGAAGAGACCGTAGGATGCTTGGAGTTTCTTTATGCTTTCTGTTTGAATAAATTCGTTTGCATGAATTGTTTGGATTATGTTTTGCATGTCATTTATTGACGAGACCTCTTTCTCATTAATAAAGACACCATTAGGTTTTGGGTATTGTTATGACACTTTGTGTCTTTGCTTTACTTTAGTTTTCATTTTAGTATTCTCTATATAGACACCATGTGTTGTGATGATATCCATTCTTGTTTACGCCTCGTGTTTCCGCCTTGGCGGGGTGTGACATCGCTGACATGTCCAGTCTTTTATGTCAAACATGCACAAGACTGTCTTTTCTTTCAGTACTGGCATTAAGCTCACTTGCATGCCATTCAAAGAGTATACACAATTATCCCTTCGGGTTCCAGATAAAACAACCTTAGAACCATTAATCACCTTGACTTTTCCTGATTTCAATTTTACGGTATATCCCTCTTTTTCAATTCAGGAATATACCTGACATTGTGTAGCACAAAACTTAACCCATCTTTCAGTTGTACCCTCACATTGCCAATACCTTTAATCTTGCACTCTTTGTTGTCACCTAATAGTACCCTACCCCTATCGCATTCTAAAAAATCAAGAAATAAATCTAACATGGGTGTCATGCGATATGAAACTCTTGAATCCATAGTCCAATCCAATAATGCTTTTGCACTCATCACCATCATCACCTCAGAACTGCCACAAATCCAACCACTAGAACTTGGTTGATCATCTTTCATGACGAAACCGGTTGACTTCTTGCGATTATTCTTTTGACAGTTTAAGTGCTCCTTAGATTGGCAAATATAACTTGAGTCTTCCACCTTGAGACTTCGATCTTGACTTTCCCCTTGATCGATGTGAATTGTGATCAGTTCTTCCCATCACTTATAACCCTTTACCATTATCCCCCTTCATATTAGACCTTTCTTTGATTTCCTTTTAATTTAGTGTGGCTAATCCGCCCTTTTTAAATACATATAAATATATATATAATATATTAATACGTAATAATAAGGAAGATAATCAATTATAGTATAGAATAGTATTTTCCGTCGGGTTCTAGAAATTCACTTTTAACCAAAGTGATATCTCAAAAACCTCCCGGGTCGTTTTTCCTCGACGAAGTGTGAATTGAAAATCGGTTAAGTCCGTGATCGCGCATTTTGAATGGGTAAAAAGATTTTGAGATTGATTTCTAAATCCTACTTGACATAATGATAAGGTTAATAAAAGCATATAAACTAGCAAAGCAATAAAAATAATTAAACAAGTAAAGTATTAAACGATTTCTAAAAACTAAAGATTATATAAATGAATGTTTGTAAGTGACATTAAATGTCTTCAAGTGGGGTTAGGTTTATAACATAAATTTTAAATCCGTAGAAAACAAGTTTTAAGAAATTAAATGACAAGTAAAGTAAAATGCTTTTTAAAATAAAAGACAAGTATTTAAATTGTACTAAAAGTAAATGACGGAATTTAAATAGGAAAATACTAATGACTATTAATTTTTTAAACCTTTTTAAACCCGCACTTAAATTCCAAATCACTATTCACTTAACAAGCACTAATAAATCTACTCACTAAGCATAACGAAATTCAATTTAACAAACATATGACATTTAACGACAAAAATAACAGCACGCGCTACTCACACTCTCGCGCTATATGAAAAGATTAGAAACATGGAACGATTTGAAGAGCGCAAAACTAAATGACAACACCCGATTTAATTAGCTAAAGCAACTAATCAAAGTCGGTCTAGCTAAATAAATCCTTAAGCTCCACGCCTCATGAGTTGACCGGTACCGTAAGACAAAATAAACTTAAACTATTAAAACAAAATAGTATTCCAACATTCAAATTCAATTTTAGTTTCTAAATTCATTTACACGTTATGATTTTGCAATCAAATTAACACGGCCCAACCACTAGCCCATTGGAACTTAAGTGGTTACTCAATATTAATTCTAAAACCAAAAGCTAGGTCCCAAAATCAAACAGAAGCCCAATGTAATTTCTTATGTACCAATCAAAGTGCTCCCATTGTTATTTTTATACGGAAAAGGATATTTATGTAATTGCTACAAGTTAGTTCTTAAATTTCTAAGAAAACTAGCCATGAAAAATTAAGCTTGAAGAAATCAGATTTAAAAGAAAACAAGTTAAGCTAAGGTTGTTTTATGAAGGATACTTTTTAAACTAATAAGCTACTAGTTTAAAATACTCAAAACAAACGGTTTTATGAAAGAAAAGTATGATATAGGATAATAGATTAAGCTACGGTTTTGGAAATAATCACTCATCCATCCTAACAGGCTCTCATTCATTCAAGGAGGTCCTAAGCTTATCAATAAGCTGAGTAAATTAATAATCGTGGCCTCCTATTGTTAGATCGAATCAAGCATAAGGATAAGCTAAGTGGAAGACGAAATGAGCAAAAGAAACTAGATCGACTTTAACAAAATACTTGATCGGTTTGTTTAAAGCTTTGATCCCTAACGACACTAAGCTATGTTAATTGCTTATTCGTAATCTAAAATAAGTTGATAAGCAGAAAATATCAATAAGCTTATCAAACGTAGCATTAATTCGATAATAATGCTACACCAAAAGCTTATTTAATACTCAAAACTTATAAAAGAAACAAGCTAACGAAATCAATAAGCTATTAAATAGCTTATTAATTTTATAATTATTTCTGAGAAGCTAAGGATAACAAACTGGAGAAATAAGCTTGAGGATAAGCTTATTAAGGAGATAAGCTACAAAGAAAAGAAAAAGAGTTGTGCATAAGAAAAACCAAGAAGATAATAAGTACTTTATTAACATCACCACAAATCTTCATCTTCATTAATACAGTAAGCAAGTTCTACAATAAGCTCAATAAGCTGGAAATATTAAACTTGATATGATAAGCTGAATCTTAAAGTTACAAAAGAGAATAAGCTAGAGAAAAAACTAACTACTACAACTTAGAAAAAAAACAAACAAAACGAGTAGTAAATTTTGAAAAGGAAAAGATGATAAAAATAAGGTGGAGCGTGCCTTTTTAGATAGCAAATGATTGGAGCGATTATGAACCGATCCAAAATGATGTCACAATACCTTTAGATCCCACCAATGGTCTTGCGACGCGTGTCATTCTACCAATTAATATGTTGGCTCGGGTGTACGAACCAAAGACCGAACCATCCAACATTCCCTTGCCTGGCATGTAAGCTCCAAATGAAAAGATAAAAGGACACGTGGGAGCTCTTAGTTTGCCATTTCTCTTCTTAGTGGAGAGTCACGTGGAGTTGTTTGGATTATTTTGAGTCACGTGATCCCTTATTTGCCATATTTTGATGCTAGATTTTTCATTCTTTTGATTCTTTATATGTTCCACATATAAATGTGAATATGGGCTTTTATTCTGTTGGGCCCAACATCATTAACGAATTTGGACTGTTGTATGGTGTTGTGCTCGCATTATGCTTCCAATCATGGGCTGAGAATAAGTATTGGGCCGAGTAATAATAATGAGTCGGTCCGACCCATATAAATGGTGTCGGTCCGGCCCATTAAGAAATGAATGCACCGTCGGACATGAATTTTCGCGCTCTTTTCATTCTAGTGCTCGGTTTTGTCTTTATTTTTGTCCTTTTCTTGATATCCGGTACCTGCACATACATAAACACAAAAACAACATATATTTGCAATTTTTATTATGTTTTTGGTCTTTTGGGTTCGTTTTACAAGGTAAAAGGTATGTATAAAATAGCAAATACCAAATTCCCCCATACTAAGGTATTGTCGTGTCCTCACGCAATATTATATGCTTTACAACCAAATACCTCAAAACCTTCCCAGCTAATCCTTTAAGAAGTAGTAAAGTCTTTCGTGGGGAGAGTTAAGAAATCACAAGTTATAAAACACCCCGTTTTCCCATTTTTCAAAACTTTTCCATTTTTATGATTTTTCATAATTTATGACTTATAACTTATTCATGTGTGACATAATGTATTGCTTTCATTATTCATTGATAACTTTTAGATACGAAACAAATAGAACTTAAAGTGTCCAAATGGATAAAAAAAATAAAAAAAAAAATTCATCGTCCTCGATTTTCACCTCTCCAAGCCAAGCTTACAAACAAGATCATTGTAAATTACAAGTTATGATGCTAACACTACTTATAAGAGCTAATTGTGTACTTACTCTTCCTCCCTTATTCCTTAATTTTGTATCTCAATATTTTTTTTAAGTCATATACCCGAAGGCTCTTTAAGACTTTTATTTTGATACTTATTAATTCCGAAAATAAAGCGAAACGGTTAAAAACGCAATAATAGTTCTAGCCTTTTCAAAAGAAAACAATGTCACAAGATATAGTCTACTATCGAGGCGATCAAAAATTTTGGCTTTTATTGGTTACTTAAGGCAAGGTACCATTTTGTCATTTACCCTTTGGCTCTTTAGTCATAAATGGTCCAATATTATGTGCCACCATATTCCTAAGGCTCTTTAAGGTACAAACAAGACAACTTTAATCATTCCATATACCCTAAGGCTCTTTAAGGAATGACTAAAGCAAAAATTAAGCATCAATATCCATTCCATATACCCTAAGGCTCTTTAAGGAACGGATAAGGCTATCATTTCACTTATTAGATTATACTTACCCATACCCTAAGGCTCTTTAAGGGATAAGGCAAAATTTTTTATTCGTGTGATACATATAGTATGCCAAATTAAGTATTCCTGATGTATACTCTCTCTTAATCACAAAGAAACTGAAGAAAACTTCTGTGAAACTTAATTCTTAACAAAAAAAACGCACCAACTTATTTATTAAAACAACTTATTATAAGGTGAAACAATCTAATGGGTGGAAAAAGCCACAAATTTATCTCTTATAAGCCCTTAAAGAAATCCAACTATTCTATGTTGTCGCATCAAAATATTTTAACATAATTATTCATTCTCTTGTTTTACAATTTAAAAATTTCTATAAGAATCACTAGTGAATACTTAGCCTATGAATCAAGATCGGCACTTTACTAAGTCACATTGACTGGCAACAATATTTATTCTAATAAATCGATCTTCGCATATTTAAAATCAATTATGGGAACTTGCAAAGTCTTGACCTTTTCAAGCTAGACTAGCATTTTATAGCTCATTGTATAAAAGTTAGGCAAAGTTTTAATCTAAAAAAGTTAAGGAGAAAGCTAAGATTAAAAATCGGTCGGGTTAAAATTTACTTTTGTTCTCACCAGCGGAAAGCCTACATTCGTGTCTAAACACTTATTCTTTTATCAACTAATAATTATTATTTTTTTATCATTTTTTACACATAAAACTTACAAAATTTAAATTTTTTGAAAAATGGAAAAATGGGGTACGTGAGAACAACGGCTGCAGGTATAATCAAATCGATAGATTCCCCCCCCCCCCCATACTAAAACCACATATTATCCTCAATGTGAGACTGTCACCCTCATACTAATTTCAAAGCATAATTCAAGTATTAAGGGTTCTCTACGCAAATCTAAAGCCATTTATAAAGTATGCTAAAGATAAACAATAATCGATAAGATTAGGATATTGGATTCCCTAAATGAAGCTGAGGATATGAAGCTCGAATGAATGGACAAAACCATGAGCACGAGAGTCTTCAAAATCCGGGTATCCTGGACATAAAATCACAAAACACAAAACACGAGAAAGGAAAGAGGCGAGCCTCCTCACATTAATTGTTAGAAAATAGATAAGAAGATAGAAACGCTTGTTTTTGTTAACCGAGTCACGAGCTTGACTCGACCCCAAATTAGGTTGTCCATGGGGAAGCAAATGGAAGAGAAAATCTCAATCGGGCTTTCATTAATGTTTGGATAAACATTTTAAGCACATGAAAGTTCCATCACGATGAGATGCCAACCGGTCAAGTGGAGATTCAGGTCACAAAATGTGTCTTTCATCGAGTGGAGAAAAGTAAAGAAGAATCCGTAGGGTAGGTGAGAAACGGGAGAAAAGTCCGAATGACAAATGTGAAGGAATCGTCATCTTCAACATCAATCTCATCTCCCCCCGGGTCAAAACATTCATGCTCATCAAAATTGTTAATCACGGCCGTATCGGGCTTAAAATTGAAGCAAATCTCAACATCCGGTGGTTCCGAAGGAGGACGAGGAGATGACGGATGAAATGATTCAAACTCGGGAAGTTCTTAAAGAAGGTCATTTGAATTATCAGAAATAACAATGCTAATCAACCCTCCCTGGTTGGGCTCAATCTCAAAAAGAAATGACTCATACTCGAGAAGAGAGTTATTAGCATGAGTAGTGGTACTGCTACTTCTCGTCTCTTCCGTATGATCGCTAAAAGTCTCGAATTCAGGTAAAGAGTTATCCGAGAAAGAGAAAGAAGTATCGGACTTCTCAAAGAACGAATTACTATTCGTGACAGAGATCGGGACTAAGGAAGGAGACTTGAGCACACGATCAGGAGTAGGGTTGTCTTTCAAAGATTGGATATTAGTAATAAGACGACTGATATTCACTAATTTCTCTTGAAGAATAACGTCTTGGATTTAAAAAATATCTTCTAAGTCAAACTCTTTCTCTTCTTGATCATTATTCACCTCCTCTAAGCTAACGTACTCGATGTCCTCAAAATCATCGTCATCACTCGAAGTACCATCATTGTTAGAATCGGATAAAATCTCAGAATGATCACTCAAAGCATCAAAAGTAGAAGAATCTTTACAAACGGGCTCATCACACGTATCGTCAAAAATACCCTCAAGCTCACTTGGGATTGGGACAAGGTTCTCAACACTAGGAATAGTGTCAAGATGCTCGTCTCCAATACTTAGAGAGTTATCGGGCTCCTCGATCGGTAAGTCGGGTGTGATTGCTTTAGGCTTGCTATATATAATAGTATACTCATCATCGTCATTGTCATAGAAAGTAGGACGATTCCAACTTGGACAATTAATATATTCTAATAGCTCTTCACTAATATTTCGCACATCTTCAAGGAGTTTACTCATCAATTCTTGAATATCCTCTTGTTGATATTGCTTGTCCATCAAAGCATCTTTAATTTTGCCAAAACTTTCCCAAGCTATCAATATAACCTTTGGTGTTACTCCAAAAGGTATACGACTAAACTTCCTTAAGAAGGTGCAAAAGTCTTTCATAAAGTTGTCTCTAGCTTCTTCATCATCAATCATAGAAAAATCCCAATATGGAGTAAAACTTTAAGCTGCCGGCTCCTTCTTCTCTTGTTGAATTCCTTTAAGAATTTGCAAATCATTCATGATTTAAGAAGCAATTTTGCTTCACTTCAGGTCTGCATTACTGCTCTTTCTTCCATAGTTTGCTTAATCTTAAGAAATCTCTCATTTTGCTCATGATAATAGTCTTCATTCATCAGTTGACATTGAAAAGTCTCATGAGGACCCCCACAATCTTCACAACAAGGATATTGTTGTGTAAAATCATGAAAATATTGCGAGAAATTAAAGTCTTGATTGTAACACAATTCTGGATAGATAAACGGAACTTAAGGTGTACAATAGTGACCATAACGAGCATCGTTCCCGCAAAATTTACAAGAATACATAGGAGGTGGGTTGAAAATGTTAGGAGAATCATTAACAGAATTAGGTTTGGAATCATAAGTGAATGAATTCTCATCTCCAGAATTGCATGTCGGATGAACACTTGGCAAAGTTTGTGGGAGCTCATCAATGGTTTGATTGCATTGTTCTGGATTAGAGATAATCGGGGCTTTTGGTGGGCAATTATAACCAATATAAGCACCTTTCCCACAAGACTTACAAGTACATCGTAGACAAAAGATATCGTCTAATGAATTACCACACTCGTAACAACAATTGTGGTTAATTTGTGGAGGACTTTGCGAGGAATTTTTACCGGGGTCTTGATTGAAGACGAATGGCTCTTGAGGTGCACTAACAACGTTAGTGTTGTGATTAGATGACTCGAAAGTGTTTAGAATTTCGTTTTTATTATGAATTGTATACCAACCTTCATTCAAACACTTTCGCACAAAAGCACAAGATCGACAATTTAGACCATCAACCGGATCTCCACAAGTTGCATAATTCTGAGGGGATTTAGGAACAAGAATCTTGTCTTCAAGACCTCCTTTTGAACAACAAAAGTCTGCAGTGTACAAAGCTCCACAAGACGAGCATTCTTTAATCGCGTAAAGGGGATTTAAACGATAGTCGAATGACGCCATAAGAATTAAACAATATAGAGGGTTAAGAAAAGAATTAAATGGATAAGAAGGTAAAGGGGAATATTTTTAGATTTTGAAAATAATACATAAGAAAAGAATTAAAAATAACAAAGAAAAATATTTATGGTATTTTTTTAAAAATTTTATATAAAAGTAAATAAAATGGAAATAAAATATTTTTGTATTATTTTTTATATTTATAAAATAGAAAAATATTTACAAACGGAAAGCGAAAACTTCACGAGGAAGGTTCTTCAGAACACTAATCTTCAAACGAAACACGATAGTCGTAACACACTTCCCCGGCAACGGCGCCAAAAATTGATATGTCCTTTTTAATACATATATATATAATATATAAATACGTAATAATAAGGAAGATAACAATTATAGTATAGATAAGTATTTTCCGTCGGGTTCTAGAAACAAACTTTTAACCAAAGTTGTCTCAAAAACCTCCCGGGTCGTTTTTCCTCGACGAAGTGCGAATTGAAAATCGGTAAAGTCCGTAATCGCGCGTTTTGAATGGTTTAAAATGATTTTGATTTTGGTTCCTAAATCCTACTTGACATATTGATAAAGTAAATAAAATCAAATAAACGAGCAAAGCAATAAAGACAATTAAACAAGTAAAGCATTAAAAGATTACTAAAAACTAATAATTATATAAAATGGAAAATGTTTGCTAAGTGACGTGAAATGTTCATCAAGTGTGGGCTTAGGTTTAACGAATTAAAATCCTTATAAAACAAGTTTAAAGAAATTTAATGACAAGTAAAGTAAAATGTTTTTAAAAATAAATGACAAGTATTAAAATTGCATTAAAAGTAAATGACGGAATATAAATTGGAAAACTCTAATGACTATTAATTTTTTTTACACCTTTTAAAACCCGCACTTAAATTCCAAATCACTAATCACTTAGCAAACACAAGTAAACTACTCAGCACTACTAAATGAGCTAACAAGCAAAAAAGAAATCAATTTGAACCTCCAAAGAACATATTTGAGCTAGAATTGAGCAAATTTTCCTAGAAAATAAGCTAGAAAAAGCTTTTGAAAAAGCACAATCTAAACTGAACAAAGTCACTGGATTAGATGATTCTGTCTATAAGACTAATGTGAGTGAAACTATCTTATTGTGTGCTAGAATTGATCAACACATATAAGTCTTGTATGGATTGTTGAACATACCTAAGATGTTAGGCTAGTGCTCTTATCATTGAAGAGTGGGAGTTTGATAGTGATGATGATTTTGTAATTAGACCTTCATTTGAACAACATAAACCTAGTTATGCTAAAATCAATTTTGTTAAAACAGATGAAAATTCTAGGAAATCTGTTATTGTACAAACTAACATATAGGCAAACATGAAAAACCATTAGGAATGTACAGAGGTCCTTGGGTTGATAAAAGAAATAGAATCGGAATAATGAATCAGTTAATAGGAGATGGTTTTGAGGTTTAATATAAGAAAGATTTTTTGTATGTGAAAGTGTTAACAATTTAATCAAGGAATCCGTAACTTTTTTGAGAATCTAAAATGGTTGGAAAATTGTGCTTGAATAATATAGGAAGGGGTTATGGTCAAAGGGAAGTTTGACAGTATTGGAACAATGCTAGAGGGTGAATCACTAAAACAATTGACTCACAACCATCCTAATTATTTTTTGTTCCATAGCAGTTGCAACAAAGTTCTAGACTAGTGCAGTTAAGCTGCTAATGCAAAGCTCTCCAAGAGCAGCAGTATCAATTAGTACTGCCAGGCATGTTAATACTGCTGCACTTAAACAAAAAGTTAATGCTGCATCACCCACAAAATCTTCTTATTTTAAAGCACATTCATCATTGAGAAGACCTTCTAACCAAAAATCAACAGCTAAAGCCAATAAATTTAATAAAAAAGTTTATACTGTTAATAATGTAACTACCGTTGGGACAGAAGTTGTAGTTAAAACTGCTAAGGGAAAAAGGGAAAATTGTTAAGTCCTCAGCATGCTGGATTTGGAGACCAACAGGAAAAGTAATTGACCATATCTCCAAAGACAGTGGATCATACATGCCTAAAGATTTGACTATGTTGATCCTCAAGGCAAACTCAAGTTTAGTGATGGCTTGGGTCCCCAAGAGAAACTAATTCTCCTATTTGAGTGCAGGGTAATCAACAAAATGCCTTTACAGGATCAAGGGATTTTTGATAAGTGGATGCTCTAGGCATATGATGGGAAAAGTCCTTACCTTACATCTATCAAGAAACTTGATGGTGAATTGGTGATTTTACAGGAGTCCTATAGGAGGTAAAAATTACAGGGAAAAAGGTAAAATTAGGGATGGGGAAATTAGGACTTTGAAGACGTATACTTTGTAAAGGAACTTAAGTTTATCTTTCTATGTCTCATAAAGTGTGACAAGAAAAACAGTTGTTCTTTTCATTGAGACCTGAATGTCTTGTTATAAATCTCTGCCTTTAAGCTTAACTTGATGAAAGTTCAAGTCTTGCTTAAAGTTCACAGGACAAAACAAACTCATGTACAGATTTGATCTAAAATGGATGTTGTTACTTCGAGGTTTGACTTGTTTAATTGAAAATGACTACAATTCCGATGAGTCTAATTTATGGCATGATGCTTGGTCTTATTTAACTTTAAAACTATGAACAAAATGGTGAGGGGAAAACCTTGTTAGAGGCTTACTTTCAAAGATTTTTGAATATGACCATCTGTGTTGCTTGTCAGATGGGAAAGCAACAACAAAGCATCTTGTAAGACCAAGATTGAGCTCTATAAGTGTCCACACCCGGATAGGCGAAAACTCGAGGCCTTAAATCATGGAATATCTTCACAAACACAATGGTGTCACTATAGAGAGAACTATATGAAATTGATAATCAAAGGGACACAATTGTGTCATGAAAATATCTAACACAAAGATAAAAGAGTCTTGAAATAAGATAACAAAAGTCATTTACCATTAGAAAACATATCCAAAGTTCTCTAAACATCAATGATCAATCAAATAGCAACAATTCAAAAAGGACATAATAAAATCTTAGGATAATGACATATGCATGCAAGCCCTACGGTCTCAACTAGCCAACTCTTCCTCTAAACTTAAATTCCTCAAGATGATTACCTAAAAATGATGCTTAAAACGTCAACATAAAGTTGGTGAGAGTCATAGGTTTTAAGACATGAAAATCGAATCCAATTGTAAATTACTATGATAATAAAGAAAACATTGCAGGACAATAAATGAACTATCATACAGGCTAACATGCAAATCCAATCAATCACACAAATAACCGGCAAACGACTACAAGACGTCTCATATCGCACCAAGGTCCCTGTGGTTACCCCCTTAGCCTGGACATGGATACTCTCAAAGTAACCATCCTGCCCGCTAGGCCACAGTACCTTCCACTAAACAGGCCATGGATACCCGCAGGTGATCCCCTTTGGGACTTAGTTCACAATTCTCAATATCACATCATAAAACATGTAGCACACAACATACAATAGTCACGTATAGTCCATGCATCTTTGACAACACATTATCACAGTAATCAAAACATTTCCAAACACTTTGCATCATTTCCACCCTAATAAATCATAAGAAAAGAGGGGCTATGAAACTCACCTGAATGCTCAAACGCAGCTTCCAAAACACGTAATTATACAAATAAATAAACACGGTTACACGCGACCAAGCTAAAAGCTCTAGTCCATGTAACACACATATGATGGATGTCTAAGGGTTTAGTTAACCATCATGGGTCACACCATGCCCAACCTTAACCATCTTATTAACACTTTACACTAGCTACTTACAATTAACTCAGAATTGCAGAATTTTAGTGTCTCTTTACGTACCCAAAACCCTTACTTAATGACCCTTTATTTAATTATACCAAAAAATCACACATGTTCATTTGTGTGTATATTAAATACCTTATTATTCCCAAGGAATATTTACATGTTAAACTACTCAAATTTAATCAAACTTCAAAACAACTGTCCTAATTCAGATCTATTGCACACCAAATGTATCACTTTAATCCATACTTAGACCATGCTTTAAGAGGCTAACTTTCTCAAGGATTATCCATATAACATATGGAACTTAAACTTAATGAGAAGGGCTAACTTAATTCCACTTTTAAGTATAGGTTTACACCACAAACATGACCCTAAGCATCCCGTATTTACTGATCTGGCAATTTTAGTGTAAACAACATTTGAATGACTTCCCGACCTTAAAAACTTTCAAGGCAGGATTTTATGGAAAGTAGAATCTTTTGGATTATTCATAGGCTCAAGAAACATATCAACACACGTTTTTATCATCTAGATATCAGTCATTGAACACGACCCAAAATTCTGCTCAACCCTAAATTACAAGTTTTTATAAACGCAAATCTAACCTAACCAATTGCATGAACATGACCCTAATCAAGCCCTAATCATTCAATCAACATCAAATATCATTAATATTCTGAATTTTATGAAACCTTAGATCCATCATAATTAATTGTTACATGATTAAAAAGTTAAATAAGAATAGAATAAATACCTAGCGCTCTTACTTGCTCCTACGCGATCTAGCTCTTAAATTCTGATCAAAATTGTTTTCTTTTTCTTTACGGGATAGGTTGAACAATGAGAGAGGAGCATGAATAAATACCTAAATTTATGAACGGGTTTACAGGTGTTTAATAAAAGTTACAAGTCCTTAGTTAATCATAAACATTTTTCCTTTTATTTTCTTTGGGCGATCTAACTTACCCACCATAATTTTTTTATTATTGTTAATTATATTATCATATATATATTTATTATTTATTTTATTTATTAAATCATTAATTACATATTCACCTTCAATACCTTAAGTTTTTACAAAAACATATGTAAACTTTGTATCCTTTTTTGCTCAAAAACTACTTTTCCTAAAATATCTTTCATTTTAAAATTTCACTTTTATTTTTTGAAAAGTCCACTATAAATACCCAAATTTCACTCACTTCGCTTATTTCCAACATGATACATTTCACATAAACGCTTAACACAAAATCATCCAACTATTGACGTAGCATTGCAATGCAATACGCCATTCCTTTCCATTATCACTACACATGAACAAATTGAATACTCATCACCAAACACAAACGCATTCAAAATGAGATGATCATACATCTTAAAATGATATTAAGCACATACTTAACTCACTTAGCACACATAAAATCATATAGCATAACACTTAAACACATAAAATGAACTCTTAGCCAAACCTAACAGTATGACTAACATGCTCAGATCACAGGTGTCACAGTATCCCCTTCTTTAGGAAATCTTGTCCTAAGATTTAACTAGCCGATTCAACAGCACGATCAACAAATAACTAAGGATACTTAGACTTCATATGGTCTTCGTGCTCCCAAGTGAACTCGGGACGACGCATTGAATTCCAATGAACTTTCACGAGTGATATCCTACTACGCTTCAAACTCCTAATCTCACGGTCCAAAATTTCTACAGGTTCCTCAACAAAACGTAAAGTCTTATTGATTTTGATTTCATTCAACAGCACATGCAAATTAGAATTCCCCAAAAACTTCTTCAAATTTGACACATGAAAGGTGTCATGTACGCTATTTAACTCCTCAGGTAACCTTATACGCTACAAGGCCAATCCTTTCAAGGATCTCAAACGGTCATACATATCTTGGTGCTAACTTACCCTTCTTTCCAAAATGCACTACGCCCTTCCAAGGCGACACCTTTAACAATACACAATCTCCTACCTCAGACTTTAACGGCTTACGCCTAAAATCAACATAGCTTTTTTGACGATCTCTCATCGCTTTGAACTTTTCCTTAATCAATACCACCTTATCTGTCGTCCCTAGTACTAACTCAGGTCAAATCAAGCTACTTTCTCTAATCTCTGCCCATAGAACAGGCGACCTACATTTCCTACCATACAAAGCTTCAAACGGAGCACACCGAATGACTTAATTCCATTACTACACCAAAATCGATTAACGCATGCCCTCATTATATCCTCCAAAGTCTGATTCATACGTTCCCTTTGTCCATCCGCTTGAGGATGCTAAGTAGTACTCATATCTAATCGCGTCTTTAACACTTTCTGCAGCGTCTGCCAAAACCACAAGGTAAACCATCCATCTTAATCTGAGTTGATCATCACCAGAATTCCATTCCTTGCTATTATCTCATCAATATAAATCCTTGCCAATTTCACATCTTGAAATCTTCTTGTATAGCTAGAAAATGAGCTAACTTGGTCAGTCTATCGACTAATACCCAAATCACTTCATACTCACTACTTTGACCTTGGAAATTTAGTAACAAAATCCATGGTGATTCTATCTCATTTTCACTTAAGTATCTCAGGCTGTTGCAACAAGCCAAAAGTCTTTGACATTGCAGCCTTCACCCCTTAAACAAATCTAACAATTGCTAACATAGGTAGCTATATCCTTTTCTACACGTGGCTACCAATACATGTCTCTAAGGTTATAGTACGTCTTATCCGCTCCCGGATGTACCAAGTACCTTGATGCATGGGCCTCAACCATTACACCTCCCACCAATAGAACCCAAATTCGATCCATAAAGTACAAACTCTCGTCTCTTTTTCTTTCCATCTGTTAATCTAAACCATGTAGCCTTTCGCGAGTACGTTCTCTTGCTTGAACGCCTCACTTTGGGCTGTTAGTATCATTCCTTTTACTCGTCTTGATTTCACTCTCTCCTTTCTACTGAACGCATCACCCACTACATTCGCTTTATCAGAGTATCACACAAATCATTCTTCAAAGTATGAAAAGCTTCTTCTTGTTCTACGCTCCACTCATACTTCTGATTCCTCTAAGTTAGGGAAGTAAGGGGTTTAACAATCTAACAATTTTTTTTTGCTATGAGCGTCGGTAGTAACCTGCCAATCCTAAGAATAATCATCCAATTCCTCACCGCCTCACTCTTACTCGGGTCCACGTGAATACATTATGGTTGACCACGTGACCAAGAAAATGCCAATTTTCCAACCAAAAATTCACACTTAGAAAAACTTAGCATACAACTTTCTCCTTCCTCAATGAACTCCAAAACTAACTTCAAATGAAACTTCAGTCTCCCACTTCGAAATTTGAGTAGGCCTCTAATATCATCAATGAATAAGATGACAAACCTACCTAAGTATGGTTTGCAAACCCGGTTCATTAAGTTCATGAAAACCGCTAATGCATTGGTTAACCCAAAAGGCATAACCGTAGACTCAAAATGTCTGTATCTCGTTCGAAATGCGGTATTTGGAATGGCATCCTCATGCACTCATAGCTGATGATAACCTGACCGAAAATCTACCTTTAAGAAGGGACACGCTCCTCATAACTAATCAAATAAGTCATCAATCCTAGGGAGTGGATAACGGTTTTTAATAGTTAATTTGTTCAACTCCCTATAATCAATACACATGCGAAAAGAACCATCCTTCTTCTTCAAATAACACCGGTTCTCCCTACGGAAAATGACTAGGTCATATGAAACCCTTGTCTTCCAACTCTTGAAGTTGTTCAGACAATTCTTGCATTTCCGAGGGTGCCAAATGATATGGAGACTTCGCGACCGGCGTCGCTCTAGGAACTAAGTCTATACAGAACTCAACTTGTCGCTGCGGTGGTCATCAATAAATCGTCCAGAAACACATTAATAAAATCGCACATTATGGGTATATCATTTATCCTAGGTTCATCTATATTAGCGTTCATTAAGGCTTTGGCGGCTCCCAAAGTACGTTCCCCATGGAAACCAAAATATCTCATTCACTTTTCTAATGGAATTTCTAACCACCTTCTCATAACATACTATCACAAACTTCCTCTTGGACAGCTGTCAATTCATCAATCTCATCAAAGCTTCCACGAATCAACGGTATCAACGAATCTCAAAGGTATGAACAATCGGAAAAGGCTATAACAAACGAATTATCCGGTTAAAGCTTAGAATGCATAAGAGGAGATTCACATATGGCATAGTTAGACGTGGATCAAATGACTTAAGAATCCTTTGAAGAAAGGATACATTTATGCACCGAGGTAAAAGGCAACCAAAAGAAAATCAACAGGCGTACCACGACAAATGAACACAAAAAAAATATCAATACGAAAGACGGAAATTCTTATACCAATTATCGACTTTACTCGAAAGGTCAAAATAAATAATGTAATCTTTGAAAAAATTCATTCTGGTTGTCATAAAAAAAATCTAGAGACGGTTATCTAATGGTGTATAGTACCTTTTACACTATGTTTCTTTTAAAACCTGCTTTTATTTATAAAATGAAAATCTATTTACAAAAATCATTTTATACACAATTTTCTACAAACACCCAACACAATACTTCTAAAGGGTTTTTATAATTAGACATCAATTATAAAATATGTTACTCAAAAAAAGACACCATAATACCAAAAGGGATCATAAAACACCATACCTACTCTAACACAATTCTATTTTTTTTGAAAACGAAAGAAAATATAAGGAACCATATACTCAAAATAGAATCAAACGAACTTGTACAAGAAAACTCATGCAAGAAGTTACGTACCAAAAGAAAACGTAAGGTCTTATCCAAATAACGATCGACAAAGCAAACCTAAAAGCATCGATACTAACACGTCATTATGGGTTACGAAAACCAAGGGATATATAATCAAGGGAGTAATGATACACACTAATATGTTAGGAACAATTAGTGCTTAAAAGAAACGTTTGATACTCATACGAGTAATCAATGCAACGAAAGAACTAACGAAACGCGCCTATATCTGAAAGAGCAGATCCGAACAACCAATATACACCAAAGCAGAAGCTAGAATGGAAAAATGGGCTATCCTTCTAACAATGTACGATAAGGGATGTAAGCTCAGACTTAGGGAAATTCCGAACTATCTACCGAAGCAACGAGACAACCTCTATAATAGCAATAATAGGTATCTGATTTACTAGATAGAAAGGGCAACTTAATATCTATAAACCAAATCACATACTCCTCCAATTGGGTAGAGAATTCTCTTACCCCATACCACCATCTTAATCATGAATACACATATCCAAAAACAAGACCCCTATTCGATGATTACAAAAAGGGGAAGAAGATTCATGATGTGCAGCTGATTATTGTGATGACATGTTTTAGCATTGTTTCTTTATGCAGGTTGTTTTGTAATATTAAATAAGGGAAGATTGTTGGGATTACAGATTTGAAGATTACAAAACCTATTAGACGAAATGAAGAAAGAAGAAACAATGAAGGACCTAATATGTAATAGTTAGTTAGCTTTGATAGTAAGCTAGGGTTTGTAACCTCCCTCTATTATATAAAGAGGGTAGGCGTCTAGGTTACATCATCCATTCATAGCAGACTTCTCCAATGAGAGTCTGAAAAACGCATAGAGCGTGTGTAGTGTAGTAGTAATAGTAGATTTTATTATTAGTGTATTCAATAAAGAAAACCTTATTAGTAACTTTGATCTTGTTCTTAATTATTATTCCGCTGTGTTTTGATCATTGTTATTATACCCTAGTTGAGTCTAGATCTTGGATTCTACAGTTACGCCTCGTGTTTCTGCCTTGGCGGGGTGTGACAAGTAGTATCTCTATCTCATGATTTTAGCCACAACGGACCTAGGTCTGGAATGCATTCTACATGCCCCTTCATGCACCTCCCTGACCACATAATTTTCTTATAGCGGACCTACACACCTTAGCATGGTAACTAAGCAATACTTTTTGAACAAGACCCATCCCTCCACGACATACTGGTTTATCTTCATTGGAGGTTCCGTATTCATTTTGGTCTCAGCCATATTCTTCCTCAAACACATTATTGAAAGGATCAACCAGTTGTAACTTTCTTCTTTAAATGGTTAACCTCTTGAGTGATGACGTATATTGGGTACGACTGGATTAGGGCCTGGGTCTTAACCAATAACAATTGGGCCCCGGACCCAACAAAATGATATGATAAGATAACGGGCTGGAACTAAGCCCAGAGGAAACTATATGCGTGGCGGCCAGACACAATTAGACGACACGCGGGTTCAGGCTACAAGTCACTTCCGCAAGTGATCAACTAACGGCCACAGAAGGTAACTCCGCGTCCGCAGTCACAATAACCGCGAACCCTTATCCGACAAGGGTCCCACTCCGGCTACTACAAATGTAGGCGAAATACTAGGAAACCCTAGTACTAGACCCCCTATAAATAGGGGTCCTCTGACACACCAAAAGGTATAATTCTCTGACTCCTCCAAATACACACACATACTTCTGACAACATGATTTCTTACTCTCACGCCAGAGTCTAATCGTGGGGTCCGTCCCCATGGTAAGGTTAACAGTTTGCTTTAATTGTGCAGGAAATCATCCCAGTCACTTTGTTTAGTACAAGATCTAGCCTGAAGTGAGTTTGAAGGTCTATCCCAATAAGCGATCTTAGCCCATCTCCTACCCCGGGACATATTTTGTAGTAACAAGTTGGCACCATCCGTGGGACCAGTACACAACTGCGTTTCCTAAAATACTCACCATGAGCGAACAAGCAGAGCTCAATCCCACCCCTCCCACATCCGCCATGCGAAACACAGTAGGAAAATGGAAGGAGCAAACCTCAGAAAACTCAGGTAGGCCCGCGTCTGATGCAGCCCTTCGGGAGTATTATGACAAGTATTATCATCAGTTGTTACCAATAATAGTTGAAAAAGTCCACCAAGAAAAAATGCAGCAAGAAAAGTTGCAAGAAGTAAAACCCCGTCTTAATTTTGAAGGATGTTTTGGAAAAAACTCAAAGATCCAAGAAGTATCACAACACTCCGAGTCCAAGAAACTGGACGCAAGAGATATCAAGAGGAAGCTAAGGTCCAGATGCTCCCACAGCATATTCGGAAGTCCTGAACAAAACCCTAGTGTCTTCTCTAGGATAAGGCGTGACCTGTCAGAATCCGCCAGGCATCGGCCAGTAGGAAAAAGGGATGTAGGAGTCTTCAATAGACTATGAGGTAAAGGAAAGAGTGCGTCCACACACTCGGAAAGCCGCTACCACAGTTATCATTCAAAAAAATGGATCGCGCTCCAAAAAGGTGTTACCATGAGGGGACATCATCATGCGATGCGGAAGTGTTGCGATTGTCGTAAGGGACTTCTACAAGAAGTTTTATAATTCCCTAGGCAGTGTACCTAATCTTTGTAGTATAGTATAGGCAAGACTCGGGGGTTGTTATCATTCTCTAGGGGAATAGGTTATGAAGGCTTGATCACGATCTAACAGAATTTTAGGGGTTGAGAGAAGATTCTTTTTGTGTTTTTATGTTTATAGGAAAGCAGGTAAATCATATGTTTAAGAGGTTTGGTTGGTTTTTGCTATTAAACTAAATAATAATCTAAGCTACTGGTGATAACAATATAATAAAAGATTGTGTTTATTTAATCATGTATTACTCCTTAGATTGCTTGTCTTAGTGTTGTTGCTTTGTCACACTTGTGATGTGTTGGGAATTAAGGGCTTCTACAAAGTTTATACTGCTAGTTCAACTTAGTACTGCCAAGCTTAAATAGTTTGTACTGCTCAGATTATAACTACCAGTACTAACTGGTTAGTACTGCGAGAGTAAAAGTTAGTACTGCTAGTACTAACTTAATACTGTTGAAGAGATCTTAAAACTGCTGAAGACTTAAGACTGCCAGAAGAAGATAATGGCTGTATGAAGATAAAGACGTGTGAAGAGATATGTATGGACTTATTCAAAGTGTATATCTTATAAAGTTAGAAAGATATGTATATGATTAGAATTATAGAAGATCTTAAGTATCTTTAAAGATTTGTAGTTATCTTGTAAAAGACTCCTTTATGTATAAAAGGAGATCCTAGGTTTTGGTTATTGTAATCTCATTCATAGAGTTGCATGCATAGCTTCAAAGTTGTAAACCCTAGTACTAGATAGAGTACTCGTATTATTCATCATAATAATATTGAAGCTTTTTGATTATATCATTGTTCATTCAAGTTTACTGTTTTATTGATATTTCTTCTAAGTATTAAAGAGTAGATTCCGCATACTCTTTAGTATTCACAAAGTTTCTAACATTGTTGTTTGGATTTATCCAAAGTAACATAATCTTTACAAGCTAAAGAATAGATCTTGAGTTGGGAACAAGAAGTGGTATCAGAGCTTGTGTTCTGAAACTTTGATCTAGAAGAAACAAACAAGAAGAACTCTTTATTCACACAAAGAGATGGATCTAGAAACTGCCCAAACCAATGCTACTGCAAAGTTTCCCATTCTCAAACAAGGTGAATATGAGATGTGGACACTAAGAATAGAGCAATACTTTCAAGTTCAAGACTATGCTCTATGAGATGTCATAGAGAATGGCAACTCTTTCAAACCAACAGCACAAAGAACAGCAAATATTGATGGTACTTCTACTTCAATGATACCAGGTCCTGTTACTACTGAAGAGAAGGCCTAAAAGAAGAATGATGTAAAAGCAAGAAGTATGTTGCTAACGGCACTTCCCAATGAACATCAATTGACATTCAATCAATACAAGGATGCCAAGACTTTGTTTGATGCCATATAAACAAGATTTTGTGGTAATGATGCCACAAGAAAGACTCAAAAGACACTTTTAAAGCAGATGTATGAGAACTTCAATGCTTTAAGCACAGAGTCACTTGACTCTATTTTTAATAGGCTTCAGAAAATTGTTAGCCAGTTGGCCATATTGGGTGAAAACATCTCTCAAGAAGATCTCTACTTAAAATTTTTGAGAAGTCTGCCTTCTGAATGGAACACTTATGTAGTGGTCTGGTGGAATAAATCAGATCTTGACACAATGAGCATTGATGATCTCTACAACAACTTCAAGATTGTTGAACAAGAGGTCAAAAGAACTATAACATCAAGCTCAAACTCAAGCTCTTAGAATATGGCCTTTGTGTCATCTCCTAGCAGTACCAATGAAGTTAATACTGCCAATGTTCAAGTTAGTACTTCTAACTCTCTTGTTAGTAATGCTAATTCTCCAGATAGTACCGCTAACTTAAGTGATGTCACTATCTATATGTTTTTGGCAAATCAACAAAAAGGGTCTCAACTTGTTCATGAAGACCTTGAACAAATCTATGAAGATAACCTAGAAGAAATGGATTTGAAGTGGCAGTTAGCCTTACTAAGCATAAGAGCAAGAAGGTATTTCCAGATAACTGGTAAGAAGATCACTATCAATGGGAGTGATACTGCTGGATATGACAAGTCCAAGGTAGAATGTTTCAACTGTCACAAGATGGGATATTTTGCAAGGGAATGCAGAGGTCCTAGGAATCAAGATAATAGGAACACGAATCAAGACAGCTCAAGAAGGACTGTGAATGTGGAAGAAACTTCTTCCAAAGCTATGGTGGCTATTGATGGAGCTGGTTTTGATTAGAGCTTTATGGCAGATAGGATGTTTCCTACCGACATTGGCTCTTAGGATTTCTCAGACTCAGATGTATAGATGACAAAAACTTTACTACACCTGTCTTAAAAGCTTTGAAACTCTTAAAACTCAATATGATAATTTAAGAGTAGAGTTTAATAAATCTGAGTTTAATCTAGCTACCTATAAAATAGGTTTAGCATCTGTAGAAGAACAACTTGTCTTTTACAAAAAAATGAGGTTATGTTTTATGACTAAATTATTGTTCTAAAAAGAGACACGACATTTAAAGACTCAAAAATCAATGCTCTTCAAAGTGAGATAGAGAAGCTTAAGAAAGAAAAAGAGAGCAATCAGATTAAAATTGACAAATTTGAAAATGCTTCTAAGAGCTTAGATAAATTAATAGGGAGTCAAATATCTGATAACAGTAGAAAAGATGTGGGGTATGTAAGCTATTTGTTGTATATACCTCCATCCAACCCTTAACTATTGATTTGTCCAGGTTGGTCTTGAGGAGTTCCAACAACCTGAGTTTGAAGGCTATGGACCTAAGGCCAGTAAGAGTGTATGTAAAGATACCTTTAATGAGGTTAAGAAAACACCTGATGCCCCATTGGGTGAGAAGTTGGTGTCAAAAAAAGAAAAGCAAACTGTTTTTCAAGGAGTTGGTGCTAGATGATAAATTAAAGAAGAAAATTGTTTTTCCTACTGTTGCTAAGATAGAATTTGTTAGACCTAAACAACAAGAAAAACCAGTTAGGAAACCAGTTAAGTATGCTGAAATGTATAGGTCACAAAGTCCTAGGGGAAATCAAAGAAACTAGAATAATCAGAAGTCCCAACAGCTAGGAAGTGACTTTGTGATGTACAATAAAGCTTGTTTTGTCTGTGGAAGTTTTGACCATGTGCAGGCTGACTGCAATTACCATCAAAGGGAAAGGGTGGTATCTGGGAATAATTATACAAGGGTGAATTACAATTATTCTGCTAAAAAGGCTCACCCTAATGCTCACAGGAACATAGTTCCAACAACAGTTTTAATGAAAACTGGCCTAAGACCACTTAATACTGTTAGGCCTGTTAATACTACTCATCCCAAAACTACAGTTTATAGTGCTAGACCAATGTTACGTTTTTCTAAATCAGCACAATCAACTGTAAAGAGGCCCTATCAAATAAGAACATCATTAACTAACAAAAATTTTAGCCAAAAAGTTAATACTGCTAAGGGAAAATTTTATACTGCTAGGCCAAATTCAGCAGTAGTTAATGATGTTAGGGCAAATCAGGTTAATGTTGTTAAGGCCTCAGCATGTTGGGTTTAGAGACCTACCAAACTTAACAGTGCATCAATTACTTTTAAGAGGCAAAATTATATTGATACATGAGGCAGATCCAAGTCAGTGATGGCTTGGGTCCCCAAAGGAAATTAATTTTCTTATTTTAATGTGCAGGTTCATCCACAAAAGGAAGATCAGGGATATGTTGATAGTGGATGCTCTAGGCACATGACAAGCAACATGTCCTAGCTCACAGACTTCAAGGAATTGGATGGAAGAACATGTAACATCAAACAAAAGTGTGTGATGAATCAAACACCTAGGCAACTCAAAAGAGGTCAGGACACTAAGATACCTTAGTCTAGTGGTCCCCCTGTAAAGGTTGGTGATGAGACTATCCATAAGGAGTTGGGTGACAGAATAGAAAGGGCTGCCACTACTGCTTCTAGCTTAAAAGCAGAGCAGGACAGTGGTAACATCAATAGGACCCAATCCATGGCAATACTTAATGAGCCAAGTACTTAGGGAACTGGTTCAAGTAGTGGTCCCAGGTGCCAAGTTACCGTATTGGGGTTGTAGATGCTCAAACTAAGTTTGGGGCTGCATCGAAATAGTCTAATGATCCACCTCTCTCAAGAGTTAACACACTTGGAAGTAGGGAGGACAGTATGAAACTAATGAAATTGATGGCACATTCTGAATTGGTGAGAAAAAGAAAAGAGAGAATTAGTGAGCTGAAAAACAGAAAGAGGGATGTGTGAAATAAAAACAGAAAGAGTGATTGAGTAAGAAAAAAATTGAGAGAAAAGTGAGAATAAAAACAGAAAGAGAGATGTGTGAAATAAAAACAGAAAGAGTGATTGAGTAAGAAAAAAATTGAGAGAAAAGTGAGAATAAAAATAGAAAGAGAGATTGTGAGAGTCAAAATTGGTGATGCAAATACTTTTTGGAACATAATTGAGGTTAAACATGGTGTCTCAACAGTTAATACTGCTACGCATTACTTAGTACTGTTGGGCATTATTTAGTACTGTTAATCTAAAACTTAATACTGTTGGCCATTACTTAGTACTGGTAAGCTAATGTTAGCACTGCTACCATTGATGGGAGAGTTAAGACTGTAACTGAAGCATCTATAAGGAGGCATCTCAAGTTAGAAAATTCTGATGGTATTAGTACTCTACCTAATAATGAAATTTTTGATCAACTTGCTCTTATGGGGTATGTTTCAAACTCTGACAAGTTGACCTTCCAAAAGGGTCACTTTTCCCCTCAATGGAGATTTTTAATTCATACCATCCTTCACTGCTTAAGTTCTAAGAAAACTGCTTGGGAATAATTTAGTAGCAATATAGAAACTGCTATAATTTGCTTGGCCACAAATAGGACTTTCAACTTTTCTAGGATGATTTTTGAAGGCATGGTGAAAAACTTGGATAGTAAGTCTAAATTTTTAATGTATCCAAGATTTATAAAAATCTTTTTGAACAAGCACAAGAGATTGCTTCTACCCCATAAAAGAATTTATATTGCTCCTACCCTTACTCAAAAACTGTTTAGCAATATGAAAAGAGCTTCCAAGGGATATACTGGGGTGGACACTCCATTGTTTCAAATAATGTTTGTTCAGGGTCAGACTTTACAGGGTGAAGGATCAACAATCTCAGTTGAGTCCCATCACACACCCACTAGTGCTCCATCCACCTCACAACCACCAACTTCATCACCATCTATGCCAACAACCCATGTTGCTGAAGAGGCTGCTACAATGCCTTATGATTTACCTCTCCCAAGGATTCACTCACTTGGAAGTGATGAGGGCAGTTTGACACTGAATGAATTGACGGTTCTTTGTACCTCATTATCTAAGAAAGTAGAAAGTTTGGAATCTGACTTAAAGCAGACAAAACAGACATATGGTGCTGCTTACACTAAGCTCATCATGAAGGTGAAGAAGTTGGAGCACAAAGTAAAGTCAATCAAAGCTAGAAGAAAGGTCAGACTTGTTATTTCAGATGATGAAGATGACTTGGAGGATCCTTCCAAACAGGGGAGGAAGATTGCTCAGATTGATGAAGATGAGGGAATCACTCTAGTTCAGATGGGTGCACAGACTCAGGGGAGGAGTGATGAAGATCTTATGTATGAGACTGGTGTATATGACTACCCAGAAGGATTTACAGGACCAAGTATTTCAATTACTACTGCTGAACCAGTTACAACTACTGGTGAAGGAGTTAGTACTGCTAGAGCAATTCCTAAAGAAGTTAGTACTGCTGAACTAGATATGGATGTAACACTTGCTGAAGCACTTGTGGATCTCTTGAAGAGTGGAAAGAAAAAGTCACCAAAGCCAAAAGCAAGAGGTATCTCTTTTCAAGATCCTAAAGAAGTTGCAAGAAGAGAGGTTATTTCACCACCAGTTTCAAAGATTTCAGCAAAAGACAAGGGAAAAGCCATAATGACTAAACCAGAGAAGCCATTAAAGAAGAAGGACCAGATTCAGAGTGATGAAGAATTAGCTCTCAGACTCCATGCTGAAGAACAAGCTCAATTTGAAAGACTACAAAAAGAAAGAGTTGTACAAGAAGAAGCTAGCAGAGCAGCTATCTATGAAGAAATGGATAACATTCAAGCCATGATTAAAGCTGATGAGCAATTAGCTGCAAGAGTTCAAGTTGAGGAACAAGAACTATACTCCATTAAAGAAAAATCAAGACTGTTAGTGGAGATGATAGCAGAAAGAAAAAGGTTCTTTGCAGCACAGAGAGCAGCAGAGCAAAGGAGTAAACCACCCACCAAAACTCAAATGAGGAATAAAATGTGTACATACCTAAAGAATATGGGTGGATACAAACACAATCAGCTAAAAGGAAAGAGTTATGAAGAGATTCAGAAGCTCTTTAACAAAACATACAAACAGGTACACTCTTTTGTACCTATGGCATCAGATGATAAGGAAAAAGGTAGTAAAAAGAAGGTTGGAGGCAGTAGAACGAAAACACTTGCTAAGAAAAGAGTAGGTGAAAAGCAAAGTAAAGAGAGTTCTAAAAGACAAAAGATGGAGGATGATGCTGAGAAAGAAGAGCTTAGAGCTCATTTGGATATAATTCCAGAAGATGATGTAGCTGTAAGTGTTAAATTCACCAGCAGTCTAAGTCTTCAGTAGAATTCAGTTTAGATAATGCAGTACTAACTTTGCTCTAAGCAGTAACTAAGTTTACTCTAGCAGAACTAACTATTAGTACTGGGCAGTTTCCCAACACTTAGCATATTTCCATGTATCTTGAGCAGTACTAAATTATGCTTGGCAGTACAAAGTATGAAGACTTTAATTCCCCAAACATTAGTACAGGCTAATGTTACCAGTTAGTACTGCTAAGCAGAAGTTTAGTACAGCTGCAGAAAGTAGTTAGTAAACATCAGGAAAGTGCTATCAAAGAGTAAAGACAAGGGTAAAGCTATAGTGGAGGAATCTGAGCCTACACAGACTAAGACTAAAATACACACAGTAAACAAGAAAGGCATGGGTTTGAAGAAGCTCAAAGGGGATTTACAAAAAGAAAAAACTATTTGATTAAGAAGAAGGCAAAGTAATGCCAGTGTTCAAAAAGAAGCAAGTACTTTCAACCATAAAGACATGAGAATAACATGCAAGCTAAAATTAAAGCTGATGAAGAGCTAGATCACAGGTTACAAGCACAAGAAAGAGAAGGATACTCTGAAGCTGACAAAGCAAAATTGCTTGTATAGCTTATAAATGAAAGAAATAGACAATTTGCCCAACAACGAGCTCAACAAAGAAGGAACAGACCTCTCACACAGGCTCAACAAAGGTCTTATATGTGTATACATATCACAAGCATAGGGAATCCAATACACTACAGCAGTTGAGAGGATACTCTTTTGATGAAATCAAAGTTTTATTTGAAGCAACAATGAAAAGGGTAAATACTTTTACTCCAATGAAGAGTGATGATACAGTTCCTAAAGTTGTAGCTGGGAGTTCAAAGAGAAGTGCAGAAGAAGAACTTGGTGAGGAAAGTTCAAAGAGACAAAAGATAGGAGAAGGATCAGAACCAGTTGAAGAATCAATAGATAAAGAATCAGATGAACTGTCTCAAGAACAACTACAACAGTTAATAATCATAGTTCTAGAAGAAGGGATGAATGTTGAAGCCCTACAAACCAAATACCCAATCATTGACTGGGAGGTTTACACTGAAGATTCAAGAAAATACTGGAAAATCATTAGAGTGGGTGATCATACAAAGGTATATCAATTCTTTGAAGATATGCTAAAGAATTTTGACAGAGATGATCTAGTGAAACTTTAGGATTTGGTTAGAGAAAGATTCAGTTGAACATAACCTACTGATGATAAAGAAAGAGCTTTATGGGTGAATGTAGAAGGTTGTTTGAACCTGATACTGATGACCTTTTGGAACTTCAGAGATATATGCATGATCCATTAACATGGAGGTTATATGATACATGTGGTGTTCATCATGTGTCTATAGAGACAAGATTGGATATTTTCATGCTAGTTGAGAAAGATTATCCAATGACAAGAGGACTTCCAATGTTGATGTTGGTTAACAAGCTGCAAGTAGATCAACATTCAGAGATGGCATATGAGCTTTTAAGGAAAATCTTCATACTAGCAAACAGACCAAGGCATTAAAGTGTTTGAAAAAAATCCTCTCAGAGCCTAAAGTTTTAATTCAAAGAAACTTGATGATTTGAAGGTAAATCACAAGTTTAGGGGAGGAATGTTGGGAATTAAAAGTCTTTACACTTAGTACTGCCAAGAGTAAAAGTTTGTACTGCTCAGATTAAAATTACCAGTACTAACTGATTAGTACTGCTAGTGTAAAAGTTAGTACTGCCAGTACTAACTTAATACTGCTGAAAAGAACTTAATACTGCTAAAGACTTAAGACTGTCAAAAGAAGATTATGACTGCATGAAGATAAAGACGTGTGAAGAGATATGTATGGACTTATTCAAAGTGTATATCTTATAAAGTTGGAAAGATATGTATATGATTAGAATTATAGAAGATCCTTGAGTATCTATCAAAGATTTGTAGTTATCTTGAAAGAGACTCCTTGGGTGAATAAAAGAGATCCTAGGTTATGGTTAATTTATTAATTCCATACTTTTGCATACACATGAGCTACAAGGTTGTAAACCCCTATTTACTAGTAGAGTACATCGTATTATTCATCATAATACTATTGAAGCTTTTGGTTATATCATTATTCATATTTCAAGTTTAATTGTTTCATTTAATAATTTCTTCTAAGTATAAGAGTAGATTTCACATACCAGTATATTCACAAAGTTTCTACCATTATTGTTTTGAATTTATTCAAAGTAACATAATCTTTACAAGCTAAAGAATAGATCCTGAGTTGGGATCAGCATATATGATTTCGAGAATGGTCCCATAAAGTCGATACCCCATATGTCAAAGATTTCACATACTTGGATGTATTCAAGGGCATCTCTCGGCGTTTTGATATATTTCCCTGTTTTTTTGACCATGCTTTACATAAAGCGGAACTAGAGTAGAGCTTCTTTCATGATTGTAGCCAGTAAAATCTTGAAACAAGACCTTTTTAGCAGTTATGATTAGGTCCATAAAGTCCCAACGTTTTGGTCCATTGGGGACATTGATCTATAGATGGTTTGAGTTTTAGGTCCAGATAACAGCGCTGACATACCGTACAGAACATACTTTGAAAAGAAAGGTTCTCCCCCAAAAGTAGTGTTTGAGGTCAGAGAAAAATGTATTATTTTGCTGATATGTCATTCCTTTTGGTATAATATCACCAACCAAATAGTTTGCAAAGTCTACGAACCATGGTTCATCTTTGGTGTTGATTTCTATAAGGGTATCTTCAAGAAAGTTATCATCGAATTCACTTTCATCGCTTGTTTCATCATTTTCAATTCGGGATAAGTGATCAGCAGCAACATTTTTTGTACCTTTTCTGACTTTGATTTCTATGTCCGAATTTTCCTTGTCGAGTAAGATCTATCGAATAAGGCGTGGTTTAGCATCTTGCTTTTTGAATAAGTGCCTTAAAGCTGAATGATCGGTGTGAACAATTGTTTTTGAGAGAATTAGATTGGATCTGAATTTGTCAAATGCAAAAACTACAACCATAAGTTCCTTTTCGGTTACAGTGTATTTTTGTTGAGCTGGATTAAGGGTTTTGCTTGCGAAGTAGATCATGATGAAATTTTTAACCATATTTTTTGAACCTAAAAAACGGCTCCTACAAGCGAAATCAAATACTTGCATCAACACATAAGTTCAAACGGAAGATTCCATTTGGGCCTTACGATCACAAGAGCACATGTGATTTTTTCCTTCAAAAATTTCAAATGCGTTTTTGACATTCAACATCGCATTCAAATGGAAGTATCCTTTCTTAAGCCAGTTTAGTATGAGTCTCGGGTGTGTTGCAATTTTTTGAAAATCTTTAATGAAACATCGGTAAAAACCGGCATGTCCGAGAAAGCTTCTAATACCTTTAATATTGGTCGGGGGTGGAAGTTTTGAGATTACGTTGATCTTTGCTTTGTTGACTTCAAGTCCTGCACAAGACACTTTGTGTCCGAGCACAATTCCTTCCTTGACCATGAAGTGACATTTTTCCCAATTAAGGACAAGATGAGCATCTTTACAACGTTGGAGCATTTTATCGAGGTTGTTTAGACATGTGTCGAAAGAGTTTCCGAATACAGAAAAATTGTCCATGAATACTTCGACTGATTCTTCGATCATATCGTGAAAGATTGCCAACATGCACCTTTAGAATGTGGCAGGAGCATTACATAGACCGAAAGGTATTCGCCTATAAGTGTATGTTCCGAAAGGACATGTGAATGTTGTTTTTTCTTGATCATTAGGATCGAACCATCTAGGAAACAGAAGTATTTATTTCCTACGAGTCTTTCTAATATTTGATCCATAAAAGGTAAGGGAAAATGATCTTTTGTGGTTGCTTCATTGAGTTTACGATAATCGATGCATACTCGCCAACCCGTAACGGTTCTTGTTGGAACCAATTCATCATTCTCGTTTGTGACAACTGTAATACCTCCCTTTTTTGGTACACAATGAATAGGACTAACCCAAGGACTATCGGCAATTGGATAAATAATACCGGTATCCAAGAGTTTTATGATTTCTTTTTTAACAACTTCCAGCATGTTTGGATTTAACCTTCTTTGTTTTTGGACAACGGGTTTCTTATCATCCAAAAGTTGTATCTTGAGTTTGCAGAATGATGGGTAAAAACCAGGGGACTATCTGTTGTTTTTCCAAGCAAAGGCATTGCTGTTGCATTTGAGAAACTGAGTACGTTAATCTCAAAAATCCCTCTTAATATAATATATATATTTATAACATACATATACATATACGTAAGCAAAGTATCATACAAATTACTCTTAGAAAAGAATAATAAGTAATCAACACGGGTATCGTTCTCCTCAGTGAGAGGTGAATGGAAATTCACGGTTATGTAGGGAATCGAGCTTGATTGTCATTAAAGATTTGGTTTTGGATTCTAATTCTAAATAACGGCAAATGGAATAGTAGAAATAAAAGCACAAAAATCTAAGCAATATAGGCAATTAAAAATTAAGCATTAAAACGATAACGGGAATTCAAAAAAACGCGACTTAAAACCTAAATTATCAAAATTTAACCCTAAAAATGTTTTTTATTTTTTATAAATCCTAAATGACTAAAAATAATTTAAAAAAAAAACAATTGCATTTTTTTTTATTTAATTTATTATGAATTAAAAACAAATTTAATCAAAATAAAATATTAAAAATAGTAAACTAATTTATAAAAATCCAGAAAAAATTACTGAAAATACTATACAGCTATAACTAATCTAAGAAAAAATATAACTGGAAATAACTAAACTAATAAGCTGCTAAATAAGCAATATAAGCCTACTAAGTAAAACTGCTAAAATGGTATAAAACTAAACTGGCCCAAGGATCTAACAGAAAAGACCCAAAGGCGGAGTTGGTTTTGGTGTGTGAGTTAAAAGTGTTGGGAGCTAAGGTAGAGGTCGCAGGTTCGAGTCCTGGACCTTACCTTTTTGTGAAATATATATTTTTTTATTTTTTATTTTTTATTCTTTTAAAATACTAAACTATAAGCTAAAACAAGCTACTTTTGTAAAAGAACTTTTTCTGAATCTGAATAATAAGCTAAAGAAAGAGGCAGATTTACTTATTAACATTAAATGGCATTTAACTAAAACTACTTGGACTCTTGGACTTAAAAAGCAATTAGAAAGGCAAATAAGCTTATGACAGCTTAAACCCCAGACTTAATAAGCAATAGCGACTAAAAATAAGCAAAGGAAATAAGCAGGAAATTAATAAAGGTATTAAGACAGCAGAAAAAGAAAACAAATTCAAAGGACATTTTAATGACTTTTAAGCTAAAAAAGAAAACTATAAGCACTTAAAGAGAGCTAAAAAGTAAAAACAGCTTAATACCTATACCTAATAAGCTCAAAAGACTAGATTTAAGTAAATCAAATAAGCTAAAAAGCACCCAAAAGGGCATTAAGGTAGTGGACTATAAAAGGGACTTAAAGGACAATAACCAAACATTAAGCTAATATTAAGAACAAATAAGCACTAGGAATTAGGTAAGGACTAAAAATAGAATTAGTCCTACACTCAATTAACTCAAATAAGCTGAAAATAAGCAAAGAAGAT
Organism: Tanacetum coccineum; assembly: GCA_026074375.1. NCBI lineage: Eukaryota > Viridiplantae > Streptophyta > Magnoliopsida > Asterales > Asteraceae > Tanacetum > Tanacetum coccineum. The sequence continues at coordinate 9,378 of BQNB010004405.1, read as the reverse complement.
CAAGAAAAAAAACTAAAAAGTAAATTGAAAAATGACAGTTTACTAACTATGTTTTTTGGCCTTTTGAATTTTTGATGAAAAATGACTCTTTTGCAGTAAGAATTTAGGACTCAAAACTGATTTAGACACACTATAAACTTAAAACAGATTGATCTTGTACTACTATAAGCTGATTTTAACTAAAATCAATCAAAGCTAAGCTAGATTGAAGCCTCAAATGTTTTGCACATCTAGACTTTTAAGAACTATTCAAACAATACTAATACTTGACTGTTTTTGGGCTTAAATTCTTAAAAGACTTTTCCAAAGAAAAATGACTCAAAACAGAACTCACGATTGCATAAATAAACCGAGTATGATCACAAAAACCATGCCTCAAATGTACTTTTTAAGAAATTCAACCAATTAGCAGTTTTGATAACCAAGAGGACAACAGACATGGAATTTTGATAGAATAAACTAGAAAACTTATCTAAACCTACTCTAAGCTTATTAAATCTAACATTTGGACTGATTAAGAGCTTATCAAAACCAGCTTGAGCACTTAAATAGTCTGAACACAAATTTTCACTTGTAAACGTTGTTATCCCAAACACTCCTTTAAAATCTATTTTCTCATTTTTAGGCTACAAAAGACTGTTTTAAGTTTAGAATTTTGAAAACAGATTTAGAACTATGAAAATAAAGGACAAATACGCATTAATCTCATAGAAATAAGCACTAATTGATAAGCTAATCTAAAAAGCTGTTTTAACTAAAACTATAACAGAAACTATATAAACTTGAACTAAATTGATTTAAGCTATAAACTAATATTTAGACAAGATAAGCAAAAATAAGCAAAGCATAAGAAAAAATAAGCAGTTTGATAAGCTGAAAAGGTAAATAGGCTAAAAAATAGAAGAAGTAAATGTACCTTGCCCTTTGCTCAAAACAAGGGTGTAAATGCTCAAAAGAGCTTATCAACAAGCTCTAGCTTGTTTGCACAAGCTAGTAGGGTCTAATAAGCCTATCCCAATCTGGCTTATCATCCAAAAGTAAAGCTGATGTATTTTAGGGAGAATTAAAGAGTAGTAAGCTCAATTAAGCTTATGAGAGAATTTAACTGAGTAATTCTAAATTATGAGAGCTTATAAACTTCTTAAATCATGATTAAGTGAAATGCAATTAAGTAAAACATAATTTAAAAGACAGAATTTGTAGAAACTTGAATTTTATTAAAACTTAAAAGATTACATTAAACTTTAAAGGAAATTACATTAAGCATTAAAATAAGCAGAAAATGAGCTAAAAATAAGACTACACTACTCCTAATCTAATCCTACTCCTAGATGCTTCATACTGTGTGATTCATGTGTTATTTATAGCTGCGAGAGGAAGGTTCTAGGTCCATGAGACGCTCCCCACTTCATTTATCTTATCCCTCGATTCCAATCCATCTAATCTGAGCCTTTGATCTCTCTCCACGTCCCTTCCACCAATCAGAGTGCTTGAGATTGCCTAACGTGGTTTCCAATTGTCAAGAGGGTTCAACAAGCCCTTTCTAGAAGCACTTTGCAAGTGAAATGTGAATGAGTGCGTAAAATTTACCCTGTCGATGGTTCCTGTGTGTAAAAATGGAAGGAAGAGAAGAATGATGTACAATAATTTTGACCTTATAACATTTTACTTGGACAGGTTTTTATATTTTGGGCTTTTGTTTTATAACTTGGGCCAAATTGGATAAAATAGAAAATGGACTTGCATTTATTAAAAGGCTTAGGGTTTTGTATAGATACAAGATTAGTGGGCTGACCGGCCCAATAAAATGGGTACGGGTTGGTCCATTAAAAATGTATTCGCCTTCGGCTTCGTTTTCTCACGCTCATTCTATTTTCGTGCCCGGTTTTGTTCTTTTTGCTTCGTTTTTCATCTTTTTGCAGATATTCGTTAACTGCATAGAAAAATAACCAAAACACACATATACACTGTATTTTTCATGCATTATTGGTCATTATTGATCTTTTTAGCTCGTTTTAAGCACATACCAAAATCTCTCATACTAAACTATTGCTTTCACACCCCGCCAAGGCGGAAACGCGAGGCGTAAACAAGAATAGATATCATCATAACACATGGTGTCTATATAGAGAATACTAAAATGCATACAATAAAGTAAAGTATAGACACAAAGTGTCATAACAATACCTATAACTAACCAAAACATAAAAGGCGTCTTTATTGATGAAAAAGAGGTCTCGTCAATAAATGACAAAACATCCAACAAAGGTTCATGCAAACATAACAAATAAAGGAGCGAACTCCCATGCAACCCTAGCAGTCTCTTTCTAGCCACTTCGCCTAACCTCATGATGCTCACCTGAAAATGATGCTAAAATACGTCAACACAATGGTTGGTGAGAGTCATAGGTTTAGGACACCAAATAAACCTTTAATTAAAATAATTTTGCTACGATTATCATAACATATCATGGCAGAACAATTTAAGCTAGTTATCACATAGGCTATCAAACAATTCACAATCAATCATAACGGGACGGAACGTGCCCACGATCCACATAACAAACCTGGGGTAATCCATTACCCTCCGATCGGAACCACACAGAATGGAGTATTATTTCAACCCTCCAGTTAGATTTGGAATGAGTAGGGTCACTACCCTCCAACCGGAATCACACAGAAATGGGATCTTATTTCAATCCTCCAATTAGATTTGGAATAGGTAGAAGCACTACCCTCTAACCGGAATCACACAGAAATCATAACAACATTAAGCATACCACATATAATAACCACATAAACGTTCATGCCTCAAGTAAAACCAAATAATCGCAGCGATTAAACACATTCAAAACATCTTTGCATCATTTCCATCCCAATGTAAAAACATTTAAAAGTGGGACTATGAAACTCACCTGATGCTTAGCTTCCCAAAATAATCCAACAAAAGCTTCACAAACACTTCACGGATAATCTAAACAATTAAGCATACAATAAGCTACCATCAATTAGGCATTCAACCCAATATGATGTAACCTCAACTATGATGGATATCTAAGCTATCTACCATAGTTCTATACTTGTTTTAAACCTTTTCCAACTCTTATATACACCATTTACACTTCAATACTACACTTTAAATTTTCTGGATTAGAGCAGAATTTTATACTCTCTTACGCGTCCTAAACGCACCACTTAAACACTCCCATAATTCAAACCAAAATTCATCATGCTACTTACATGTCTTATGAACCTCTCCTAGCTCTCCCAAAGTCATTACCCTTTTACAAATACCCTTAAGAAATTCATTAATCCAAAGTGTCTAGAATTCGTCCAGAATCTGACCTTCTAAAAGTTTGACATTGGTTAACCAACTTAGACCTCTCTATGACCTTAGCCAAAATTCAAGGAACACACACAATATATGAACTAACTTCCACGTGACTTAGAGCCTCTAACTCAATGTCTAAGTATTTTTAGAAAAATAAAAACCAAAACTGAAATTCGTTACTGTTTTACACACTGATTTTGTAATGACCATTTGACCCACTTCCCGACCATAAAAACTCATGAGGCCGACTTTTCTGGAAAGTAGACTCTCTGAGGTTATCTCCAGTATGTTGTAAATTATTTATTTGATCTTTTATGACCGAGTTATGACCTCTACAAGTCTGACTAAATTTCTGCAGTGAATTAAAACGACTATCCTCAAAGATTAAACCCTAACCGACAATCCCAATCATGTAAACAATTAAACTAATGATCAAACATGACCTATACATCATAAACTTCCAGAAACCTAAGAACCCTAATTTATAAATCCTAATTTATAACTCCTAATTTATAACCCTAATCCATCATGTTGGATTACTAGAATTGAAAAATTAAAACTAGAATTGAACAAGATTAGAAAATTTACCTTAGCAAAGAAAACCCTAGCTCTTTTTTTCTCCTTGGATCGGCCAAACAATGAAGGGGGAAGGGTTTGGGATTAGTTTGGTATTTATAGGCCACAAGGAAATCCCTAGATAAATCTAATTACAATTTGATTTCAATTCAAACTCTTTTTTTTCTTTTCTAATTTTTGGATTTTACTATTCATGCCTAAAAAAATATTTTTTTTCTTTTCTTTTATTAATTAATTAATTATCTTTATACCTTAAGTTTTATAAAACCTTAAGCTAATTTGTTAAACCATTTTGCTTGAAAACTACTTTTTAAAAATAACTTTTTATTTCCAAATTCACTTTTTAAAAATAGAAAGTCTTCAAAAAACTCTCATATTTTAACAAACTCATTTCTCTTAGCTTAACCTCTAGAACCTAACTTATCTTAAATTACTAACACAAAAATACGTATACGTAATAATACTTACACATTTAACACAAAACGTTAAAATCTTAATAATCATTTCCTTGTCACCAAAATTGAACGAAATGAACTTCACAAAATTCAACACTAATCTAATCCCAATGAGACGATCACGCTCAATGGATTGATTATCCAATCTCACATATCCCACACAAACACATATAAGCTCGCATAAACACATAAAATCACATAAACCATACATTGCAACAGGCACATAAGTCAATACTACGGTTTGACCAACCTGCTCAAGTCATGGTTGTCACATAAGATAAGACCAAATATGCTTTTGACATTACTAATGTCATCAGCCTCATAAAACTAAGAGTTGCATTCCATGCAATTAACGCTCGTCGCTTACCTCTTGCCCTACTTGTTTACACGTTGGTCAGACCTCCGGTAATAAGTGGGAGGCCAAGTTGGATCTTAGTCTTATTAGTAATTAACTGGGTAGTTAATTCTTTTAAGAATTTAATTACCGACAATACTAATTTTTTGAAGTTTTTCTGATTGTAGATGACTACCTCGTCAGCTAATAATTCGGTCTTCAGGGGTTTCTTCGAGAAACAAAAACTGACTAGACCCAACTTTATTGACTAGTAGAGACAACTCAGGATTGTACTATCAGTTGGGGATAAGTTAAATTATCTAGAGCATCCCATTCCCGTTGCTTCTGTCCCAACTCAAGCAGGTCAGCAAGTTGCTCCAAAAGCTTTTGCAGCTCATACTGCATGGGTTAAAGGATCGAAAGAAATTGCTGGACTCATCTTCATGACCATGGAATCAGATATCCAACAAAATATTGAAAACCTTGGTGCTTATGAGATGTTGCAGGAGTTAAAAAACTCTGTTTGCTCAACAAGCTAAGCAGGAACTTCTTCAGACTATGGGAGAATGTCACTCTTGTAAGCAGGAAGAAGGGCAGTATGTTAGCTCTTATGTTCTGAAAATGAAGAGCTATATAGACAATCTAGAGCGTTTGAGGCACCCCGTGTTACTTGGCCTTGGAGTGAGTCTCATTTTGATCTCTCCGCGCAAGGAATTTGACGGTTTGGTGCATAATTATAATATGCACAGCATGGGGAAGACAATTAATGAGTTGCATGCTATGCTAAAGCTCCATGAGAAAACTCTGACAAAAAACAACGCACCTGCACTTCATGCAATTCGAGCAGGTAAGGTCCAAAAAGAGAACAACAAGCACAAGAAACCGCAACCCCAATTGGCTGCTAGGGGACAAAATCAATGGAAGAGGAAGAATAAGCTCGCTTATGATCCCAAGCCCAAGATTCCCCCTCTACCCAAGAGGGAAGATCCTGCTAAGGACTTAATCTGTCATCAATGCAGGGATACATGACATTAGAACAGGAACTGTCCTCAGTATTTAGCTGAGTTGCTGAAGAACAAGAAGCTATCTTAGGGAGCTAGCAGTTCAGGTATCTTCACTATAGAATTCTATACTTTTCTTAATAAATCTCGGGTTTATGATACTGGTTGTGGCACTCACATCTGTAATACAACTCAGGGGCTAAGGGGAAGTAGGAAACTGAAGCCAGGCCGCTTTAAGCTTATACGTGGGCAATGGTCAACGTGCAACCGTTGAAGAAAATGGATCCTATAATTTATCTCTCCTTAGCGGATTAGTTATTATTTTGAACAATTGTCATTATGCTCCCTTTATTACTAGAGGGATTATCTCAGTTTCCCGTTTTTACGATGATGGTTATGTTAATCGTTTTATGGATAATTCAATTCAAGTTTCTAGAAATAATATGGTTTATTTTAGTGCTATCCCAAGGGATGGTATTTTTGAAATTGATTTGTCTGATTCTTATACAAATGTTAGTTCTATGTATGCTTTAAGTAACAAAAGTGCCAAGTCTAACTTGGACTCTGCTCTCTTGTGGCACTGTCGTCTTTGACACATTAGCAAGAAACACATTGAGAAGTTGCAACATGATGGACTTTTTAATTCAACTGACCTTAGGGATTTTGAAAAATGTGTTCCTTGTATGTCTGGAAAGATGGCAAGAAAACCTTACACACATCAAGTGAAAAAGGGACAAATATCTACTTAGACTAATACATACCGATGTATGTGGCCCATTTAAAATCGTGTCAAGACAAGGAGCAAGCTACTTCGTCACTTTCACTGACGACTTTAGTCGTTATGGTTATGTTTACTTGTTAAAGCATAAATATGAAGTGTTTGAAACTTTTAAAGTGTTTCAAAAGGAAGTAGAAAATCAACTCGGTAAGACTATAAAATCGTTACATTCTGATCGTGGGGGTGAGTATATAAGTCAAGAGTTTTTGGATCATCTAAAGGATCATGGGATTATCGCCCATCGTACTCCTCCTTACACGCCACAACACAATGGTGTGTCGGAGAGGAGAAATAGAACCCTACTAGATATGGTTCGATCCATGATGAATCAAACAACTCTTCAAAAGTTCTTTTGTGATTATGCCCTTGAGACTGCTACACGCATTCTCAATATGGTTCCAACTAAGAAGGTTGAAAAGACACCATATGAAGTATGGCATGGGCAAGCCCCTAAGCTGTCTTACTTAAAAGTCTGGGGTTGTGAGGCACTTGTTAAGCGAGATACTCTTACCAAGCCTGACAAGTTAGAACCCAGGTCTATTAAGTGTATCTTCATAGGATACCCAAAGGAAACAATAGGATATTCTTTCTACTACCCACCCGAGAACAAAGTACTTGTTGCTCGGAATGCTGAATTCCTAGAGAATAGTCTTATAACTCAAGAAGCAAGTGGGAGTTTAGAAGATCTTTAAATCATTCATGAAGAAGATACGCGTCCTTCTATAGACACTAGCTTAAATCATGAAGAGGATGATCTAGAAATAGATGAACCTCAAAGTGATATCATTCCCATTCGTAGGTTCACAAGGACACGACGTCCCATAGATCGTATGTGCTTATACATCGATGCTACAGAACATGAGTTAGGGGATCTCGGTGAACCCGCTAACTATAAAGCTGCATTGTTAGACCCTGAGTCTGATAAATGGCTGAAAGCTATGAATGTGGAAATGCAATCCATGAAAGACAACGAAGTTTGGGACTTAGTTGAACTTCCTCCTAACGGCAAAACCGTTGGTAGCAAGTGGCTCTTCAAAAAGAAGACCGACATGGATGGAGCTGTACACACCTATAAAGCTCGTCTTGTGGTGAAAGGATATACTCAAACCCCAGAAATTGATTATGAGGAAACATTCTCTTCTGTTGCAGACATTTGAGCTATTAGGATTCTTATAGCCATAGCCGCATTTTATGACTATGAGATTTGGCAAATGGATGTCAAAACTGCCTTCCTCAATGGATATCTTTCTGAATAGGTTTACATGGAGCAACCTGAAGGTTTTGTCAATCCAAAATATCCAAAGCGTGTATAGCAAACAAAACTGATATGTACACTCAGTCAAACGAAACTGATTGCCTCATTAATTAATTGATTGACTCATTGGTGGGCCCATTAATCTCTCATAATTTTCATTGACTAGGGTTTAGTAAATCCCCTATAAATAGGGATCACAATTGCATGGAAAAATACACAGAAACATAAACATTTAGAGGCTGCCACAGGGAATCGCTGCTGAAAACGAGGTCGTTGTCATGAATTTCCGCCGCTATGCGCGGGTACACGAGGTCGCTATCGGAAAACGAGTTTTGAAAATATAAAAAGGGGTTTAATTTGACTTGTTTTTCGACCAGAACCGGTTGAACCTTGGGTAGAACCGGGTTTCAAAACATTATGTTTGATCTCCAAACCTGAAAAAGAGTTTGATCAAGGAGGAGTCTACACCTCAAATGTCGTGTACCAAGAAGTTTTACACGACAAGTAACGTGTGCTGTTAGATTTTATCTCATAATGATGTAATGTTTCACTTTCAATTTAACTGAATGTTTTGTTTGATACAATTTAAGAATTTCTTTCATTTATACAAATGTTTGCAATTTTCCATTATGTTAAGAATTTCTTCGCAATTCCAAGTACAAAGCACAACATTATCAATATTGCATATCGTTAATTATCGGCCGCAAGAGATTTTCCATGCATACACGTGTATTCGTCTAGTATCTATTAAAGAGGGATTGTTTATGAATATAGAATTGTAACTGATTGTAGAAGAGTGTAGAAGAAGAATCAATTGGTGGAAGGTTTTGAATACGTTTTGAAAATTATACACCATTGATGTTAATTGAAATTGATATGCTTTTAATGGATGTTTTTAATGATGGTGCAATATGGTGTTGTACATTTGTGGTTAACTAAGGTAGTCGACATAAGAAAATTTAATGGGATAACTAATTTTTGTGTATAAAATGGTTGTTTAAAACCTTATTTTATTAGATATATATATAGTATAGATATAGATATATATAAATAGATGATTCAAAAAAATAAAATTAGATTGATTATTTAAAAACAAACACATCAAAGTAGATGGATTTCAATCAAAGATCAATTTGAATTGAATTATTAGGTTTACATCATAAACATAAAAATAACCGGCAATAATATAAATCAAATGGATTTCAACACAATTGAAGCTTACATAGATTAATTGGTCGAATCGAGGTTATGTGAATCATTGTAGATTGACCTGTGAAGTCTGCAAAATAAAAAATAAGAATAAAATTAGTTCAACCTATATCCAAATCACAACATGTAATACATGTACGATTGGATCGGTTGCTTATGTATTTGTATTTGAATCAGTGTTAGAGAGAGATTGGTTTAAGTATGTGTTAAAGATAGATTGTTTATGAATAAGGAATTGTAACTGATTGTAGAATAGTGTATAAGAAGAATCAATTGGTGGAAAGTTTTGAATGAGTTTTGAAAATTATACAACATTAATGTTAATTGAAACTGATGAATGTTTTTAATGCATGTTTTTAATAATGGTGCAATACGGTGTTATACATTTGTGGTTAATTAAGGTAGTCCACATAAGAAAATTTAAGGGGATAATTAATTT